>JBAMBO010003716.1:0-34182 GCA_037044535.1 Lordiphosa magnipectinata
AACTGTTCAGCTAATCGAAGCAGAATAGACATGTGCGAATCAAAATCTTCCGATACCACTACCAAGTCATCTAAGTATCCAAACACACAATAGTTAAGTTCTGGTGGGATAATCTCGTCCATTAACCTACACATGGTTTGAGAAGCGTTACAGAGGCCAAAGGGCATCACTGTAAATTGATAAAGTGGCCGACCTGGCACTGTAAACGCAGTGATGGCCTTCGACTCCTCTGTAAGTTCAATCTGCCAAAACGCGTCCTTAAGATCGATTTTCGTTATGATCTTGGCTTTAGGCAATCTAGCGAAAATACCGTCAATGTTTGGGAATGGGTACGCATCTTTTTTTGTGTACTCATTAATTTTGCGTGCGTCCAAACATAATCGTACCTTTCCCGGTTTCATAACTAGGCGCATTGGCGAACTCAAAGCGCTATTGGACTTTTCAATTACGCCAAGCTCTAACATTCTGTCGATCTCTTTATACACAAGTTTCTCCACTGCTGGCGAAACGGGGTAGAAACGCTGTTTAATCGCCTTTGCGTCACCTATACAAATCTCGTGCTGCAAGAGAGCTGTTTTTCCCAAACCCTGTTCAAAATTTGGAAACAAGCTTATAACCGCAGTCAATCGCTTTTGTTGGTCATTTGTGAGTGGAAAAGAATTTTCTGAAGCTACTGGTTGTGTACCTGTCGAAGCCTCTAACGAGTGAATTAGCCCAGGGGCTAAATTGAATGTTCTCCAGAAATCTATACCAAGGATCACTCGTTTGCTTAACGATGGAATAATAAACAATGTAATCCAATGTTTAGACTCTTTATAGAAAATTTCAACCTTTATTGATCCAATGACTTCATGACTCTTGCCATCAGCTGTTTTAACCCTTGAATTCATTTTACTGAATTGCGGATATGTGGACCAATCGACTTTAGCTAAAGTAGACCCTATGCAGCTGATGTTAGCACCAGTGTCTAGCAAACCATCTTCTGAAAACTCCAGGAATGAGATAGGTGCATATATTCGTCCATCCGAACCTTCATTTACCACAGCTGATACTAAAAGTTTGCGTGTTTGTCTAACATCGTGCCAAAATTTGCGCATACGACCCGATCTACGTTTTGGTGTTCGCTTAACTTCTGAGACGTTGCCTTGGAAAATTCGAGAGCGAACATTTAAATAATTTTTAAATCTGTCATGGTAAGGTATAATAGGGTATAAAAGAGTGTTAGTTTTCTGAGCAGTAGCTTCTGCTACTTTATTTTTGTCGGCCAAAATTGTAACAGTTGCCTCCGGACAACACGAAGACAAGCGCGCAAGCAAGCCTGCTGGTACCGACTTTTCGTCAGTTGTACTTTTTATTGCAGGGCCATCCGACTGTTGTCGACGGATGGTCCTTTGCTGCGGTTTTCCGAGCGCTTGATACACACTTCGCATTGAGGCTTATAGACCTTCTTTGCCCCACAGCCATAGCAGAACACTTTTCGTTCCTCTAGGCATATGTCCCAAGGATGACCTTGTTGATCGCAGTTCCAACAGATAAGCTTTCTATTCGGGTGTTGTACTGCGTTCACAGACGACTCTGATAGTGTAGACTCCTTATCAGATTCCCCTAAAGTTTCTTGCAAAGCCGCCACTGTGCGCTTAAATGGTTTTGTTCCCAAACTACCTTTTCCCAAACGCCTACACTCATTTTCAGCGAGCAAATTTTCACGCTGCTGTACGAGATGGCGCAGCTGTGCGACAGTGTGGACTGAGACGTATAGCAGTGCCTCCCTAATATCAGGAAGTAAATTGCGTTTAAGCTGCTGCAGCATTTTGTATTCATCAAGAGGAACTGTCAACCTAGATACTAGTGTCATGATGTCCTCGTAAAATGAGTCGAAGCTCTCCTTATCTTTCTGCTTACGAGCTCTTATATCCTCCAAAATTATATCATCATCTTTGTTGTCATGGTACTGCTCCTTAAAGGCCTCGCAAAAGTCCTCCCATTCGACATAGGGTACGTCCTTGCGGTACCTCCAGTACCACTCTCGAGCTTTTCCAGATAGCACAATATGCAGATTTTTACAAAGCAAGGGAAAGTCACCATATAAGCAATCTTTTGTCAAAGCTCGAATTCTGTACATAAACTGTTCTACAGTAGGTCCTTTTAACGCTCCCTCATACCTAATGTTCCAGTTTTGCACTATCTGAGAGGCTTTCTCTGGGCTTATGTTCGCTACAGGATAGGTGCGCTGCCTAGACGATGAACTACCAGCTGTGGACGATGCTTGTGTTCTTTCTGACATTGTTTGTCTCTGTCCAGAGTCATTACTATGCAAGCTTAAGCTGGATAAGCGACACTCTATCATATGCTCCATTTTATTAAAAATTCTGTCATAATCGATTACAACCTGCGATGTACTTCGCCCTCTTTCTGAAGATCTTCCTGGATTGTTTGCTCTGGAATTGGTGCGTTGCTTTGCAGGACGACCTTTTTTAACAGGCATCGAATTCGCGCTCGCTTCATTGCCCACGCCATCCAAACAAATCGTTTGATTTAAGTTGCCAGCTGGAGTCTGCTCATTATTAGATGCATTCGCCAGGTTGCTTGGTGCTGACCGGTTAGTAGAATTGTTCCTAGTGTTATGTATTTTTGGTACTGTTCCTAAAACTTTCGCAGAAGAGTTTTCGATCTGCCTACTCGACCTTAGCTGTCTGACATGGCTAAGAGATTTACACAGAGGACACTCCTTATTTTCGTGTATGTATTTAGTGGCACAGTCTCTATGGAATGAATGTCCACATTTTGTGGTGACAACATCCGTCGTGTTTCGCAAGGGCTGACCGCAGACCGTACATACGACCTCGGAAGCAGGATTGCTTTCTTGAGGACCTCTCAAATCCTCCTTGCTTCGTGTAAGTGTCATTTTTTAAGTGGTTTTATATCGGTAACAAAACTAAAAATACTCAAAAATCAATTTCAGATAAATGGGGTTTGTTTATATTTCATAAAGATTAAGTTTCCTCATTTGTAATTAAGGGTAAATAACGTGAAGGGGTATATCTTTCAAAATCTGAAGGGAGTACCAGACAGTAAAGAGAAACTGCTGACTCAGGAAATACACAAATTAAGTCCTTGACAAATTATTACAAAGCTTAAAGTGTGTTTAAAATTATAGAAAGTGCAAATAAATGTTCACGGGGTAAACAAAAAAGGAAACGATGTCTTGTATTGGATAGATGCTTCGGGCCAGCCAACAGCAAAATTCCAACTACTCAACAATCGATATTGCACAACCACTAAAAGCACATTAAATGCAGAAAGATTTAAATATTGTTTATGCGAATTTGGTTGTGGACTAAAAATTTTGTAGAAATCAATATAGATACTTTGCGATGCGGTCGATATCTCAATTGATCAAGATTCGCTATTCACGCATTGCTGTAGATACTTAGAGATTAACATATCTGAAACGAAATACTGCACACTACGAAACCAATTTTTAAAACTTCGGATGATCTTGCCTAAGTTATGTTCGTCTCGTTTATAATATGCATATGGTAAAAAAAAACTAAACTAAAAACAGGATTGAAAATCATATATCGGGGAACTAGAAATAGTGGTCGATATCCGCGAATCAGCAGAAGTCGCATTTCCAACTTACTCCAATTTCCCTATGAAGAAATTCGATAGAAAAGAGAAATAAGATAAGAAAATTTCAATAGTGGGATCTAATAAATCTTGGAATTGAACATCTACTTCAGTAAAGTTCAGTACCTCTCACAATGTGTTGTATATTATTTTGAACCAAAGGTACACAATGTGGCTATCTATCCAGATGACTAAATAACAGATTATGCTACGCTCACTGTGGTCTAATATTCGAATAACGCCAAATATTGCAAACTCCAAGCAGTCGCGTAGTCTAACTGATTTCGTCACCTCCTACACTACCAAAACCATAGAAAAGAAAAAAAAATTAACAGAAAAGATTTTCGGGACTGAGCTTCTAAAACTATAAATAATTAATCCACACAGCCCCACGTTGGGCGCCAAATAAATATGTAACGATGGAAAGGGTCTGTAAACCTGTAGGTGACCAGCTTCTATTGATGCTTTAAATTGCTTAGCTAAAAGCACCGGGATGTTCAATTACATGAACCATTTTCACAACTACTATTCTCCCTGGTTTCAAAGCGCATGGCCACTTAAAGTTCGCTTTCCATTCCTTTGGTCACTGACAGCAAACTGTTAGCGAACAAAGCCTCTTGCTGCAAGCATAAACATTCGAACTATCCTCTTCACTCACACACACAGATGTATGCGACGACTACACCTCGAATGATTTACTTCAGTGCAAGGGGGTCCACCTTTCCTATGGTAGATGATCTTCCTCTGTCCCAAATGTGTCCGGTGACTATGACACACCTTATGGAAGACACATCCTAGCTCATAGAAAGGAAGGACGAGTGCGGGCTGGATCGTGTTGATGAGCTTGTCCATTGGGGACTCTGGTGATCGACTAGCAGAAACAGTCTTGGGGGGGTTCTTTTGACGCACTTCACCAGCACACCCACACACATATTTAAAATAAAAAGAGTCTCCACGGCGTTTAAATCATGTAAACATAACCAAAAACCTACAACGCAAAGCATAAATAGAAAGAAGTAGAAAAAGAAAGATTTTAAAGTATACCCTATGTGGAACTACGTTACAGCGCTTGCGTTACGATTGTTGCCGTTCCAAATATCGGCAAGCTCGCTGTTGGTAATCGCAACAACAACTACAAGTGCATTTTTTGTATAAACGGGGGAAAACGGGGAAATGAGATTTTTACCAAATGAAAATAGACATTTAAATTAGTAACTTGCCATTATTAGTTGCCTGCTCTGGCTTGCTCTTGATATAGAAATACTTCACGGAACACGATTACAATTGTTAAAATTTTAGTTCAAATACAACCAACAACAACACTGGACAAAAACAACAACACAAATATTTATGTACTTTTGCCATAACATACAGATTATATATACCTTGATCTTTGTTTTCCATACTAAATATATATATTAAACTGCATAAAAACATACGCACACTGATCAATTGCAGAAGTAAAATTTTCGCGGTAACTTTTACAATCGAAAGCTGCTTGCCATCAGCTGACTTTAAGAGGCTGCCACATAAAGAGAGTTGCCACCCAGCAAAAAACAATTTTTTTAAGCTTCCTGAAGTGTTTACTATTAATAAATAACAAGGTTTTTTTAATATTCTACCATACATTTTTTGACTTTATGCCACTTTTTTGGGAAAATCGCCCAATGTGCATTGGTGAGACAAAACCAATTACTTTGTATATTGTTCCTTCACTATCGGGAGACTTATACTTGGGAATTGATTTCTGGTCTCAATTTGGCCTACTACCTTCGAATCTCTTCCCCCCTAAAAAAAGTGTCTCTGCCATTGAAGATCCCGTGATGAGATCCTTAACTGTTTCACAACAGTAATCTCTAACGGATACCATCAATAAATTTCCATCTTTTGCCAAGTAAGGACTAGGTCGTACAGCGCTTATTTCTCATACAATTGATGTGGCAGGAGCAAATCCTATAAAACAGCGACACTATGCTGTATTTTCGGCCACGGAGAAATTGATGTATGCAGAGTTCGACCGTATGCTGGAACTCCGTGTTATAGAGGAGGTCCAACAGTGCTTCTCCAGTATTGTTGGTGAAAATAACAACAACAACAAACGCAATCACGTTCACGTTCGTTAATAGAATTCATTTAAATTCAAAAAGAAAAAAAACTAAATGGGAATTGGGTTGAAAATCATTAATGCGCACTGGCTGTTCTAGGGTATTAGCCCAGAGTCCGGCACGTCTCAGTTTCCAGTGTATCGAACAAAGCTCTGCGGCAGCGACGTCGACACACGGACAGTACACGAGCTAATACTGCTCTCTTTTGCAACAACAAAGACATGCTAAATGAGTGCGCTCTCGCGTAGCTAAACACACACACAACGCCAAAATGTGCATGTGTGTTTTGCCGGCCCCTGTATTAGACCAAAAGTTTTAACCAAATCAGAACAAGTCTCTCTTTTACTTGAATAACGGTGCTCTCTTTGTACATTTAGGTCGAGAAGGGAAAGATCAAAAGGGAGCTTTCACTTACATGTGTCCAACTTGTGGTCCAACGAGGAAAGCGCTTCACTTAGTTAACTCCGTAATTGAAACATCACACAAACAAAAACACAAGACAAAAAAAATGCACCAAAGACAAGAGGCTTATTTGACCACAGAACACGTTTTCCTCTCTATTCTGGCTTTCTCAATTTTTTTCCTTCCTTCTTACTCTTTTTATAGCAACGTTGCCGTTAGAACAAAAATGTATGGGAGAGTTATTCTCTCACGCAGAACATGGCGTTCGAATAAGATGGAGACCACGATTGAAAATTGGAGACTTGCGAAAAGAAAATCAAAATTTGATTTTACTCGAATTTTCTAATGATTTTGCCCCATGCGTTTTTAAGTTTTCTTTCACACTTAATTTGGCATTATGAAACGCTGGAGGCAGACGCCTCCATTGGCGGAATCTGTTCCCCAGATCCAAAAGGCGGGGATGAGAGAGGCGCGTAAACTCTCTGCCTTTGGCGCTTGGCACATACACATGAAAAAAAATTAACTATATGATTTTTGGACGCCAATCCCGGTTATTTGATTGATTAGGAGGTTAAATCACCAATTATAGTGGATTCAAGATCAGATGACCTTTGGACCTGCAGGCCAATTTGAAAGCAACAAAGTGCTTTTTAAAATTTTGCACTAAGCGCCACACCTGAAAAACAGGCGAAAAAGGTATAAAATTCACCTTGACTCGGACGAGAATTTCACATGGAAATTTTTTTGGGAGAAAACAAGCCATTTAAAGGCTAACTTACCACTGGGTGGGTGGCACTTTAAATGAAAAGAAATTTCTTTCCAAGATCTGCTACGACTGTGGCGGCTGATTAGGCTTGAAATTGTTCACTTATATAACTTTTCTTTTTCACAGCTTTTATTCTATACGGGAGGATACGACCGTCTTTGGCAAGCACTTGATTTGGAAAGATTAAGAGTTCTGCTGCAGCGGCAAAAGAAGGATCTTAACAGACTCTGCTAGAAAGTCGCCAAATTCAGATTGAAATTTCTCTCAGTTATCTAAGTGAACAACGCTCACTTTCTAAGCAATCTCTCATCCACAATCCATGATACAATCATAGTAGGGCGCTCCCTCAGTGCTGTCTCAGCTCGGGTCATTTTAGTTCAGTGTGCTTATGTCACTTGAAACGGAAGGTTGTGTCCGCGCATGACATTTTTGGTTGTTTTGTTGGCGCTGCATTGCAAATTTGCGTGCACTTCTCAAATTGTTAATAATATAATATTTATGCATATATATGTATGTAAATCTGTCACTTCTTTGTTTTTTTCATCTACACACACAGTAAATTTTTGTATGTTTGACGTTAGCGCTTGCTCTCCCGCTCTCTGGCGCTCTGAGAAAAAACGTTCAGGTCATTTTCTGCTCTGAGCGCCATACCTTATATGGTTGTATCATGCCACAATCCAGCCCTAGAGGGAGTTTTTTAGATGCACAATATTTTTGCCTACTTGGCTTGGCTTTTAAACCAATCATATTACACTTAGGGATCAATTTACATCGTATGACTGGGACTCAATATATAGACTTGCCGATGCTAATTCACAAATAGAGCAACTTTATCTTTTTACTGGAAATCTATTTGAAAGCTGTGTACCTTAGCGTAGAAAACTGCTTAAGCCGATTCAGCAACCATGGTTTGATCAGAACATAGCCTGTCATATCTCACAACGGGATACAGCTTACAAAAAATGGAAGAGATACAAGACTGAAGAGCATCATCGAAGATTTAAAAATTTAAGAAAAACTGTCAATAATCTTATAATGACTGCTAAGCAATCTTATTATTTGGCGAAATTTAATGATGCTATTTCGACTGGACAAACCTGGAGTGAGCTCAGGAAGTTTGGTATTGGCAAACAAAAAAGTTGATGTAAAATAACTGCAAACGTTAATGATCTCAATTTTAATTTTGTGCAATCTGAAATACCTGAAGCTACCTATAATACGTACCTTGAAAAGATGCCAAATAGTAACTGTGATAGTAGTTTTAACTTTATGTGTGTGAGTCAGTGTGATGTCCTTGAATCTGTTCTTAAAAATAAGTGTAATGCAGTAGGATTGAACGACATGAATACAAGATTTTTTAAAATTATCCTCCCACAAATTCTACACCACATTACCCATATCTGCAACACAAACACAGTCGTTACGACATCAACCCAGAAATATGAAAACTCGCAAAAATAGTTCCTATACCAAAAGGAAACAATCAATTTCGACCAATCTACATTTTACCATTTTTGTCAAAAGTAGTAGAACAGTTAATAGCAAATCAAATATGTAAATTTTTAATGGACAACTTAATGTTAACTAATAAACAGTCAGGATATAGAAAGAACGGAAGCTGCACCACGGCAATAATTTTGGAGTCTGATATTTCATCCACTTTGTACCTTAAGCGAGGTGTCCCCCCGGGGTGAGTCCTTGGTCCCCTTCTGTTCTCATTATATGTAAATGACCTGCCAGATATGTTGTCTAATTGTAATGTCCACATGTATGCAGATGATGTGCAGATGTATGTAAGCCGTCCGTTAAATAGAATAAATGAGTGCGTCGATATATGTAACAATGATTTGTGGAATGTCAATGAATGGGCTAAACGTAACGGACTATCACTAAATCCAGCAAAATGTAAATGCATAGTAATTTATAAAAAGTCACTAAGTACCACAAATCTACCTCGACTAAATATTGCTGGCACCCCTTTAGAATATGTTGCTCAAGCCGTTAATCTAGGTATAACTTTTAATGACACTCTTAGCTGGAATGAACAAGTGACTAAAGCCGCTGGAAAAACCTACGGAATACTAAGACAGCTTTCGTTGACTAAATCTTATTTGCCGACTAATCTCAGACTCCTTATTGCAAAGACGTACTTGACACCCACTCTTTGTTATGGAATTGAAATATTCGGAAACTGTGACGCTGCTTCTCAGAGACGACTTAATGTAGCGTTTAATAACATTGCTAGGTATGTGTACAATAAGAAAAGAACTGACCACATTACATGCTTTGCCAGACAGATATATGACCTTGATTTTAAGACTTGGACTGATTATAGATCTCTGCTACTATTACATAAGATAATATACACTAGACAACCATCGTATTTATATGACAAAATAAGTTTTGCCGTCTCAACGAGAACTTTGAATCTCATCGCAATTCGCCATACACTAGCCAGCTCTGAACGCCAATTTTTTGTAAACACTGTTCGGTTGTGGAACCAACTCCCACCAAACTTGAAGAGTATTAGTAGTGTCACGCAATTTAGGGTCAAATTACATTTCTATCTACAAAATTAAATTATATAACTAATGTTAATAATAATAATAAGTAATATTAAGTAATTGTTCGCTGATTCTTATGTTTTTGTGAATGGTGCAATAATCATTAAGTATACACTTGTAGCACCAGGAATTTCTGTCAAATAAATATAAACATCACATAAAAATTTACAAGAGATACACAAACAGAACGAAATGACAGAGAGCGATATACATGCCCTCCCTTTCGCTTGTGTCTTTTCTCTATCGCATTTGTAGCCAAAACAAAACAGCACGCAGCTGTTTGTCTTTGCTGACTCCGAAAACTACAACGCCTCGATGGCTTCATGGTTTTTTTTCTGTTAACTTAACAGTGATAGCGATTTCATCTCTGGTTATTTTGTCCTCTCTGGTAGCAGGATAGCTAGCAAATCGTCGCCTATGGCCACGCCAATCTCCCAGAGTTGTTTCACTGCCTCGAAAAACTCGTTCACGTGTTGGCGCGCGTTGCCGTCTTCACACAGTCGCGACAACGCGATTTTCTTTAGGAGCGATGCTTTCCGCACTGGTCCTCTTGACTGAAAAGTTTCCTTTAACTTACTCCAACAGCCACCAGCCGTCAGGCAGCCTTCGATTACGGCCAACTCCGATGGACTAATCGACAACAGTATATCCGCGCGCGCCTTGTCGTCGTACGTTTTCCATACGGCGGTCTCTTCTGCTCCGGTGGGAGGGCGCGACTAGGCCTGCATTTGTATTTTCCACGTATCATAATTTTCCGCACACAGCGGTTCTAGTTTTATGAAAACACTCGCCATTTTATACGGCTTAGCAAACATAAACTTCTACAGTTTTCCAAGAATTGTTTTTTGCGCACTGGAGCCGTGCTGGGCCCATAACCTGTTGGGGATCTTAGTTATGGGAGCAGGCTGAGTGATTGGAACAGAAGGCCCATAACCATCAAGAACACGAGGAGTTTATAGGTTGGAATAATGCAAGCGTTTATTAATCTAATAAAGTACGGCTTAGCGCGGTCTACTACCGATACTGTGGAGTTCTCTCTGACGACTGACTATGCCAGCGATTGATATGTGCGTCTGTACCTCTAATTGATCTGCTTAACGAAGAAGTACAAGACATGAGAGACGCACATACACAAACACATCTTCTAATCTCTCTATGTACATTATGCATACACAACAGTGCAGTAAGTTGGGAAACATTGTTGCTTTGACAAACTTCATATACAATTGCAACAAAGGTTCTGTTTTGGTTCTAACATTATTTCGGTATTTATTTCGGTACACCGGTACGTACCGGTATGAACCGGTAAAATTTAAAGAAATTGTTAGCCTAAGACCTGACAAAGTGGATAAGCAATATAGACACACAAATACGGATGTATTCGATTTACATCAATTTTCAATTGCATTCGTAGCTTGTTTTCATAAAAACTTTTTCAAGTTTGTATTTATTATTGGAACAGCAGGAAGATCTTTTGATAGCTCCTACAATTCCGAAAACTTTGTCGACATTTAACTTTGTTATCGATTTAAGCTCAGAAAACTTTGTTTAAACTTTAAAGCCATTAAACTGATTTGTGAAGATCCTGAACTATTTGTATTGTCCCAATTCTTTTCATATAAATACATATCGTTCAGTTACTTTCACTTCAGATTGTCACGACTTTTGAGTTAATGATGCAGAAATATTCGACATATTGTGTTCAATATGGTGTACAATTTTCATATTGATATAATTTATTCTCTGAAAATATGTTATTTCATTTTACAGGTTCATTTTCATGATCCAACAAGAGCGACATATCTGAGTTGTCCTACAGACGATACCGTTACAGATCCTTCGGCTTACCTTTCAGACGTTATATTTTCCAAAAAGATGTATTTTCCATAGAGAATACAAAATCGATTATTTTCAGATATGATAATGTTGCTGCAAGTGCGAGAAATATGACTCGACTTCGTTTCCCCTTTTCAGATAAAGTGTCAGAGCTAATTTCCACACTTAGTTGGACTGGAACAGACATGAATCAAATTCTTAAATAAATATCCGCCAAAATAGTTATCCAGGTAATTTTGTGGTATTATAATGTGGGTTCGATAAAATGCCAGGATAACTTTCTCAAAATTAAGTGCTTGCTGTGCAGTCTAGTTGTTACGCTCAGAACCGAAACTGTACCGGTACAATATAAAGGTTCTTTTCGGTCTTTTTTGTGGGGGCGGGGGTGGGCGTGGCAAAAATTTGAAATAAACTTGATCTGCGTGCAGACAATAGGAGTCTAGATTTCAAATTTGGTTGCTCTAGCTCTTCTAGTCTCTGAGATCTTGGTGTTCATACAGACAGACGGACAGACGGACAGATGGACGGACGGACAGACGGACATGGCTATATCGACTCGGCTGTTGATGCTGATCAAGAATATATATACTTTATATGGTCGGAAATGATTCCTTCTGCCTGTTACATACATTTGCACGACTTTTGTATACCCTTTTACTCTACGAGTAACGGGTATAAAAACAAAAATAAACAATTTTCGGTTGCAATGCATCCCACCGCTCCTGGGACTCCAACCACGACCTGTCCGTTTAATAACACATTGGCACGGCCGATTTGACTGTGGGGGGTCAATAGTTGCGCGCGCCCAGTTGCAGTATAAGCTCTTATTCTGCACCTGGTGTCTGTGTTTCAGTGCGCAGAAGGTAAGTTCAAGTCCCAGTATCTGCGGATTAATAATTTACAATTTATATAAATTTTTGAGAAAGAAGAAAATGTTTATAACTAAAACAATCTCTGAACTAAATCATATCCCCCCCCCCCCACCCATCATCTAAAAATAAAAAATGCTTAATTTATTTCTGTTTTTATTTTTCATATTAAAAAATGAGATTGTTTCATCTTAAAGTCGAGTATAAACGATCTTAATTCAATAGTGTTTGATTAAGAATTAAATTGAGATTATAATCTTGGGTTAAGATTATCTCGTCTCTGTCGAATTCTGACAACGTTTCGTCTCGTTTCAAGATACTTGATTTTAGATTGAATTTTTCTCTGTGTACTATTTGTTTACTCCCGAGGGTGCGATGTTGGAAAATGTATCTAATATTTTGTCGTACTTATCTTCCAGATAAATGTAAGTCCTTGCCTTCGCCCACTTGATGTGAGTCGGAGCATTGATTTGATTGTGATTTTAACTTACGAAACATCACTTGGTCAAATCCTAATTGGTCGACTTTTCTTGTATCATCAGCACATCATGACTTCTTAGATAATCTGCTTGACATGACATTGTTTCAAATTGTTACAGAACCAAACAATTCAAACAAATTGTTAGGTCTCGTTTTTGTCACTGACAGCGCAAATGTTTTAGGATCTTGCTCTGCCCTTTTTCGTAAAGTAAACTTTATTTTACTAAGGGCCGATTTCTCATCTACTTAGATGCCTGTATGACACATAAATTTTATAATAGCAGAGTAAATTGTGTGCTTATCATTAACAATCGCCGAATTTAAGAACGATAAAATTGAAAACCAAAAAGGTTTTTCTCACTAAGACTCATTTTCCGACCGATCGGTCCTATGGCAGCCTTAAGATAAAGTCATCCGATTTCGACCAAATTTTGCGAATCTATTTAAAAGCATATAAAATTAGTAATCAGCGAGTTTAAGGACGCTAACATTATAAACAAGCAAAAATTCTTACTTAGACCCTTTTCGACCGATCAGTTCAATGGCAACCATAAGGTATAGTCACCCGATGTTGATCAACTTTTTCAAATTAGTTTGAAAGCGTTTAATATTAATAATCACCGACTTTAAGAACGATTTACTCAAAACCAAAAAGTTTTCTCACTAAGACCCATTTTTCGACCGATAGTTCCAATGGCAGCTATAAGAAATAGACATCCGATCCGGTCGGTTCCGACATATTAGCAGCGTGCAGTAAAAAGAAGACTCTGTGCAAAATTTCAGCTCGATAGCTTTAAAACTGAGAGACTAGTTTGCGTAGAAACAGACAGACAGACAGACGGACGGACAGACGGACGGACAAAGCTCAATCGACTCAGCTCGTCGCCCTGATCAAGAATATATATAGTTTATGGTGTCGGAAATGAATATTTCTATGCGTTGCAAACTTCTGGGCAAAATTATAATACCCTTTGCATGGGTCTAAAAACGCTTTAAAATGATTACTCTAATTTGCTGTTATGAGGTGTCTACCCTATAGGTAGGTGGGTAGTTCCGGCTGGCCCTTTGTAGGGACCACACATAGACCTTACGGTCCTTAGTGAGGCCAGGTGGCTTTTTCTGGGTACCATTAGAAATCCAAGAGGATGTTTGACGTTTTGGCAAATGGCAAAAGTTGTTTGGGAGACCTCCTTGCCGCCTCTTCAAGAGAGTTGAGACTTGGGGAGTGCAGATGTCTTAGTCTCGTCTTAGCGATCGCTGGGTAGCTGCAGATGAGGTGTTCCAGAGTTTCAACGACTCCAGGTTCCTTACATTTCCTGCAGATGTCGGTTGTCGTGATGCCTAGCTTTTTCGCGTGAGCAGCTGCTAGGCAGTGACCAGTTAGTATGCCTATAAGCAGTCTACAGTCTCTTCTTTGGAGCTGTAACATATAGTGCGTGAGTTTTTTGTCTCTTGTCTTGCACATGATTTTTGAGATTCTGCAGCCGGTTGTGTTCTTCCACTTTTTCTCTGCTTCTTTCTCCGCTATCTCCTCCTTCTTGCTGTGTAGCGTCTGTACGGAGATAGATATGTTTAGTGTTGCTTTTTGGCTTAGTGCGGTTCCGGCTTTTGCAAGACTGTCAGCCATTTCGTTTCCATCAATGCCCCGGTGGCTGGGAATCCAGTAGATTTGCACCTTTCTAGAGATGCTGAGGGAATCTATTGCCCCCCTGCTTGCCAGAACATTTTTGGAGTTAATGGTGTGTCTCTGCATTGCTTTGATTGCCGCTTGGCTGTCAACGTATATGTTTATTTGGTTGTTTGGTGCGTATTGTACTGCCAATTCCGCTGCTTTCCTTATTGCGACGACCTCCGCCTGGAATATGGTGCAGTGGTCTGGCAGTTTATAGGAGAGCCTCAATTCCGGCTCATCGCAGTATACAGCGGCTCCGACTCCTGAGGCCATCTTGGAGCCGTCTGTAAATAGGTGCATTGCTTCCTGGGCCAGTCCCGTACGCCAGTCTTCTGGTCCCAGTAATGCTGATGCACCTGTGAAGTTGGTTTTTGGGATCATGTAGTCCGTGCTACTGTTGATCACTCTACCCACCGTGCTGTGTCCATAGCTTTGTAGCGCCATGGTGCCTGCAAGGCGTGCTTGGATGTCCAGGGGGTAGACTCCTACGATGTGTTCGAGTGCTTTTGTTGGAGTGGACCTCAGCGCCCCCGTTATGCAGACTAATGCCTGCCGCTGGGTTTTTTCCATCAGCTTTAGATATGTGGACTTCTCCGTGGCTAGCCACCATACCAATATGCCATGTAGTAGTATCGGTCGTATTATTGAGATGAAGAGCCAGTGCGTTAGACTTGGTGATAGGCCCCAAGTGCTGCTTAGCATCTTCTGGGATGCATATAGCGCATTGGCTGCCTTTTTCACCCTTTCCTCCACATTGAGTCTCCATGACAGTTTACTGTCGATTACTACTCCAAGGTATTTTACGTTGTTCTTTGGCGCTAGCTGTATTCCATTTATCGTAGGTGGAGTCCATTGCGGTACCTTGCATCTCTTGGTGAAGAGAATCAGGTCCGCCTTCTCCGCATTGATACTGAGTCCGGCTTCTGTGGCCCACTTTAGTATCTCTTTGAGAGTAGAGTCCATGATTGAGCTAAGAGTCGATGGACATTTCCTTCATTGCGCCGATTACACTACACTCGGAAAAAAATATTACCTAAAACTGTTGAAAATTACCAAAAATTTAAGTAGATTTTACCCAAAATGACAGTCAAGGAATATACGGACTTAATTTCAGGCCTCTAATACCTAAAGTGTTTTAGGCAATAAATTTGATTTTTAGGTAATATCTGACCTAAAATTTTAGGCAATGTAATACCTTAAAACGTCGTTTTTCGGTAATAGAAAGGCCTACATTTTAGACAATAAATATCAGTTTTCTATTTTTTTAGGTAGTAGAATATATATTTATGATTGTTGTTGAAATGTTTTAAAAATATTGACATAGTTTCAAAACTGATGCTGCAAAAGTTACATACATATTTATATTTAAGAGCCATTTTGGTCCTGTTTATAACAAAAATGTGGGGAAAGTATTCTGTGTTCTTCAAGGGATTATAAGAATTTAGATAATTAATAAATAACCAAATATATGAGTTATTATCTTCCGTTTTGATCGAAAAGTCGAAAAAATATTATTGTATAAAGAACAACACAAGTTTGCTCTGTTCTGAATATTGCAAGTCTTGTACTGTGAAAATCTTAAAACAAGCGCATACGCTTCAAGAATAGTTTTGAACTTATAAAATATGCCAAGTCCGATGGTCCAATTCCACAAACAATTGGATGCAAGGTAGCCATCTGATCAAAAAGAACCTCGATTCTAGTTTTAACGTAAGTCAGCAGCTCTCCCAGTGTTGGAAAACTTATAAAAAGTCGGCGATGGTTATTTTGGCTATGAACTTCTTGCTTGCGCCACGACAGACCGTACGCTTGGCCATTGGAACTAACAGAGATTGATCAAGATTGATCTGTAAAGAAATTTTAGACTTTAATAAATGTTCCATAAAACTGTTTATTAACTTGCCAATTTAAAACCAAACGACTGTTTTAATATAGGCCACTCATCTAAAATCAGGTCTAGTTCCTTTGACTTAGCAAACGATTTAGATCGCTGTTTGTAAGTATTTTCCCAATGTGTCAAAACTTCATCGAGGATTGTGGTGCCATCAGAGTAACAGCCATGTTAATCCGAAATTTCATTCCTCTGGTTCTATATTAATAAAAAATACGGAATAATATTTGAATTTTTAAACTGAAACGTAATAATCAGGGCTGCAATCACCTTAGCATTGTCATGGACATCTCCAAGCTCCAATTTTACTCGTGCTCCGAATAAATGTTTGGGAACTATCTCCTTGAGATGTTCAGTCATAAGGAGAAACAACGCTTTGGTCTTAACTGGCCGATTTTTGCTCATAACTTGAGTATCGTTCATCCGATCTTTATTATTCCTTCAGCAAATCGATAAATAATTTTGTTTACAAGGTACGAACGATCTATCTTCAAAACTGTGGGAGATATGACGATTTTTCCAAATTGCGAGGGCTGGAGGGGGCGTGGCAAAAATTGAAAATAAACTTGATCTGCCTGCAAGTATAAGAAATATATGCCCCATACATGTCAAAACTCTATCTCTTACCATCTCTAAGATCTCTTCGTTCATACGGACGGACGGACAGACAGACAGACAGACAGACGGACAGACGGACATGGCTATGTCGAATCGGCTGTTGATGCTGATCAAGAATATATATACTTTATAGGGTCGGAAACGATTCCTTCTCCCTGTTACATACTTTTGCCCAAACTTAATATACTCTATGTACCTTCGGTACAGAGTATAAAAATATAAAAACAAGCCATTGGGGTGTGTTCCGTATATCGACGGCGATTTTTGTAAAAACGTTCGGATCTTAACTTCTCAAAGGCAAGCGGACTAAATCCCAAAATAATTTGAATTTTCTTCCGATCCTCCAGATATATTTGTCACTTTGTTTGTAAAGTTGTACAAATCGAATTGAAAATCACAAAGTTTTTACAAAAATCGGCGTCGAGATGTCGATCACACACTAATAATTTTTATTTCAAAGTCACTTCATAAATACAATTTGCTTAATGTAATTTTATTTTGATTTATTCACTTAAGGTTTTGAAATTTATTGCTTGTTTCACAAATATTTGAATTTTATTTCACAAAATGTTCATTATATCCAGACACGACTGTACATTTCTCTATTCACGGTCAAATTGCAATTCACGGTCAAAGGCAAAAAGGCACCACTACACAGAAAACACATATGTACATATGTATGTTTGTACATACATACACACATACATGTACATACATACATTTAGGTTCAATAATAATAGTACTAAGTATTAATATTAACATATATTTAGGCAACCCTCGCCATACCCATTTTGGATAAGCATAGAGTCATTATGCTGACGAGTCAATTCCTCGAGTTCAGCGCTCTGGCTACAATGGGCAGCAGCGGTAACTTGACACTCGCGCATTGCCTCGAGTGGTTTGTTATCGCTTAAGATTATGCTGAGTCGGCTCTGCCGGCTAAAACATTGTAGGAGCTAATGACTGCATTTTTCCCTTTGCTACTGTGGCCATCCCCGCCTTCAAAGTAGATCGATTTGAGTTTTATATTTTAGTTCTGTAAGCACAACCAAACGAATTGGTCCAATAAATACATTGCTCCGGTCGCGACCGTAATACCTTATTGTTTCATTGCTACGCACAAGCTAGCTTAAGGAATTTGTTTCCCAGCCTAATCTACATAAAGTAAGTGGCGTACGGAAATCTTGCCGGTGACTAAGGGTCAGCAGCAGCAGCACAACTAAGTTAACAAAAGGTTGGCTTACCTTGGAGAGGAATCTGCAGTACTACTCTTACCAGGAACGGATTAAATTATTTTACATAAGTGCATTGTTCATTTAGGTACATATGTATGTATGTATGTACTTACATATGTACCTAAATGAACAATGCACTTATGTATGTTATGCTATTTATTATTTGTAATTAATAAGTTTTATGGCACAATCAAAATCAAAGAAAAGTTTGACGAATGTGTGACGTTTGTTTAATTTTGTTTGTGCCATAAAACATATGTATGTACATACGTTTCCACTTATGTACATACATATGTATGTACATCTCTCTCTTCTTGTTCCAATCCCGTGTACATGTAAAAACAGCCGTTATCCAGCGAGATCCGTCGCCTGCTTGTGAGTTTTGTCGAAAAGAAACGACGCAGTTTCTTATGAGACAGAGCGTGCTTATTGCTGTGGATGTTTTTTGTACAAACCGAACGGTTTTTGATTTTAATCATATGTCATAGTAATGGTTTGTATGATTATTTGAATTTGATTGTGGTGTAGTGTGAGTTAGTTTGCAAACTAAATTTTACAACAACCAAATTCAATTATTCATATCATTACTATGACAGCTATATGAAAAAAACGTCCGATCTGCCTGATGTCGAATTATTTGCAAAGCTTGATATATATAAAGCACACTTGCCAAGTTTCAATCAAATAGCTTTGAAGCTTACTGCGTGACAAGGCTTTCTTTATGGGCATATTTTTGTTTGTTTTTGACTTATGTTTTAAACCATAAAAGTCTACAACTTTTGAAAAGCACCATAGGGCAAGAAATTGTACACTCTTAGAAGCTATTTTATGGTGGTAAACACTTAGAAAAAATTATATATAAACTTTAGCAACAATTATTTAATATTATTGAATAATTAAAAAATGGTATGGTTACTATAATTTTTAAATATATAAAATAAATTCATTTTTAACTTGAAATAAAGGCTTTGTAAATATTTGTTTATAATTATACTCTGTACCGAAGGTATATACAGTATATTAAGTTTGTGCAAAAGTATGTAACAGGGAGAAGGAATCGTTTCCGACCCCATAAAGTATATATATTCTTGATCAGCATCAACAGCCGAGTCGATATAGCCATGTCCGTCTGTCCGTCTGTCTGTCTGTCCGTCTGTCCGTCCGTATGAACGAAGAGATCTCAGAGATGGTAAGAGATAGAGGTTTGACATGTATGGGACATATATTTCTTATACTTGCAGGCAGATCAAGTTTATTTTCAATTTTTGCCACGCCCCCTCCCGCCCCCGCAATTTGGAAAAAACTTCATATCTCCTACAGTTTTGAAGATAGATCGTTCGTTCCTTCTAGAGATACCTTGTAAACAAAATTATTTATCGATTTGCTGAAGGAATAATAAAGATCGGATGAACGATACTCAAGTTAAGGGCAAAAAACGGCCAGTTAACACCACCCACCCCCCCACCAACAACCACAGCAACATACCCTAACCGTTCAACACAGGCAATCTTAGTGCGAGAGAGAACGAGAGAGAGAGAGAAACTTAGAGAGCGCACCGCGTTGTGCGCGGGGTTTTAACTGGCCGTTTGACTCCTGAGCAAATGCGAGTGTAAGGGTACAGAGTATGTTATAGTCGGGCTTGACCGACTTTCTTTCTTGTTTTTTTATATATATGAAATAAGTTTAGGAAAATGGCATAATTTTAAGGCACAGGATTCCTAAAAAATTAGGTCCTAAAACAATATTTTTAAGGTAAAATTTTAGGTAATAAAATCCATTTTCCTAAAATTTAAGGAAAATCTTTTTTCTGGGTGTAGTTTACAAAAAAAAAAAAATTAATTGACTCATTTCTACTGAAACTATTTTTAAGTGTAGTTTGGATTGGTGATCTGAAATCAATTTCAAAAATTTTTTCATGGCAACGCTTTTATACTCTGTACCGAAGGTACATAGAGTATATTAAGTTTGTGCAAAAGTATGTAACAGGGAGAAGGAATCGTTTCCGACCCTATAAAGTATATATATTCTTGATCAGCATCAACAGCCGAGTCGATATAGCCATGTCCGTCTGTCTGTCTGTCCGTCCGTATGAACAAAGAGATCTCAGAGATGGTAAGAGATAGAGGTTTGACATGTATGGGACATATATTTCTTATACTTGCAGGCAGATCAAGTTTATTTTCAATTTTTGCCACGCCCCCTCCCGCCCCCGCAATTTGGAAAAAACGTCATATGTCCTACAGTTTTGGAGATAGATCGTTCGTTCCTTCTAGAGATACCTAACAAAATTATTTATCGATTTGCTGAATGAATGATAAAGATCGGATGAACGATACTCAAGTTATGGGCAAAAAACGGCCAGTTAACACCACCCACCCCCCACCACCAACAACCACAGCAACATACCCTAACCGTTCAACACAGGCAATCTTAGTGCGAGAGAGAAAGAGAGAGAGAGAGAGAAACTTAGAGAGCGCACCGCGTTGTGCGCGGGGTGTTAACTGGCCGTTTGACTCCTGAGCAAATGCGAGTGTAAGGGTACAGAGTATGTTATAGTCGGGCTTGACCGACTTTCTTTCTTGTTTTAATGTGATTTTTAAAATTTTTTCGGTTGGTGCACTTACATTTTATGCCATATCTGAATTCATAATCGTCAGATGGTGTCAAGCAAGATATGAATCGAAAGGTAATTAAATGGTCAATTATAGCGTAGAACAATGTTTTCAGATCCGTCTAGAACTTTGAATACAATGACGAAAAATATTTCAAAAAACTCTTTTTTGCTCCAAAATGCAAGAAATTTCATTTTTAATCGAATTGGAAAAATAAAAATATTCAAAAAAATTTTAATTCTTTTGACTTAAGAATTGCACTTCTAGAATGAATGAATGCTTTTAATATTAATAATCAACGACCTTAGGAACGAAATACTAGAAAACAAAAAAGTATTTTTCACTAAGACCCATTTTCCGACCGATCCGTCCTATAGCAGCTATATGATATAGTCATCCGATTTTAATATTATTATCCGATGGCCGAGTTTTATGAAGCTAACATTGAAAACAAACAGTTTTTTTCACTTTCCATTTCCGACCGATGCACATTGGGCTGAATTGCATTTTTTTTTGGCATAAACTCTAAAAATAAAGATAGAAAGTTGAAACTTTAAATATTTGATGTTTATATTATAAGTTAATTTCGAATGTATTTTTTTGCCGGTGTGACCAGGCCACCCCCGCCACCTACATACATCTCCTCCGTCAGTTTCAAAGCTATCTTCACTCAACTTTGTACAAAGTTTATAGGTACTTATACGCTGCAGATCGGAAGACTATAGCATATAGCCGCCATAGGAACGATCGGCCGAAAAACAAGTCTTAGTGAGAAAAACTTTTTTGTTTTCAATGCAAACGTCCCAAAAACCTCGTGTATATTAGTTTTCTATGCTTTTTCATAATTCTAGCAAGTTTTATGAAAATCGGACAACTGTATAATATAGCTGCCATATAAAAGATAGGACTAAGAAATAGTAAATAGAAAGCTTTCAGAAACGAAATTTCGGTTTATTTGATAGCGCAGCCAGTCAACCAAACTTACGGTAAATAACCAAGACGAAAAATTTACCTTGTCTAAATATATTCAATTATTTCGAAATTGCGCAAATATGCGCTTAAGTTGTTAACTTTATAAAAATGTATACACAATTACACTCACTACCACATTATCACTTTCGGTAATCCGGTGTCATCTTGCTAGTTCTGCTCCACGACGCATAAGTATTGAGGCTAGGTTCTACATAAAATATGTTCCATCACTAACATTAAATACAACACGAAACCAAAGCTTATATAATTTAAGCGCTTTACACTAGAAAAAAAATACCTTTATGAGTATTTTGCATATTTTAAACCGCCATAACATACAATCTAATTAGAATGGCTGATAATCAAACATTCACCAAATTTTAAGAACAAACAAGGCACATTTAGCCTAGCACAAAAAGGTCACTTTAACGGGCTGTCAAAAACCAGTAATGGGCCAAAAAAATTATTATATCATATTTTTACTTAGGGGAGACATTTATTTAACGGAAATAATATTAAGATTATGTAAATACTAAAAAATAATTTTGGACATTATGCCAAAAAAATGTGAATTCCGCCCAATGTGCGATGGTTCCTATGAATGTTATAAGATATAGGCTTCCGATCTTGACCAAAATTTGCAAATCTGTTTGAAAGCATATAATTTTAATAATGGCCGAGTTTAAGGACGCTTTCATTAAAAACCAAAAAGTTTCTGACTAAAACCCATTTTTCGACCGATGGTTCCTATGACAGCTATAAGATATAGTCATCCGATCAGGTCGGTTCCGACATATAAGCAGAGGGCAGTAAAAAGAAGACTCTGTGCAAAATTTCAGCTCGATAGCTTTACTAAACTGAGAGACTATGTGATCTTCTACTGGGGTTATTTTAGGCCGTCATCCTTTGCTGCAGTTAAAACATTCTTGAACTCAGCTGTTCTTCTACGCGTTTCGGCTAGCTTTTGCTGCCTTCTTCAGGGAGTCTGTTTTTATTTGGAGACAATACATACATACATCAATACACATATTCACTACATATATATAGATTTGCTTTTAATGTTAAATACCTGATTGGTTGTCGTCATATTTGTCTCCTGTATTGCACTTTTTTATTGTTGTTGTCAGTCTATCCATGTTTTTTATTTCTGTTCAATATTTGTTTATATTATATTTTTTGTCTGGCGCTGTTTTTCCTCTGTGACAGTGCCGCTGGGTATATGAAATTTGTATGTTGTACGTCCTCCGTGTGGTTGACGGCTTGCCCCGCTCTCTCTTGGATCCGCAAGCTCTCCAGTGTCATTCTTGTGTTCCATCTCGCTTCCACATCCAGTACTCTAACATGTTCGAAGTCAGCTGTATTGTTTGTAGTTGTGACATGATCTGCTTTGTAGGCGAATATCAGCTGTTTGTTTTGGCAATATTTCTGTTATTGATTTTGCATTTGTTAAATTTTGAATATATGGGACGCTTATGTATTTCTTTGGTTCTTGTTGGTTCTCCTTGGTGTTTTTCTTATTAAATAAGTTGTCTGTTGTTTCCTTAATTAGTCGATTAATAAGTTGTTCTGGGTAGCTATTGTTCAGTAAAATTTTCTTTATTTTTATGTAGTTGTCTGGTCTAAACTGTTCATTGCTTAATGAGTAGGCTGTTCTAATCAGATTTTTAGCCGTGTTGATTTTCTGGTTGGGTGGGTGGTTTGAGTTGTAGTTGACTAATCTGCCCGATGCCATTGGGTTAGTATACCAGTTGAATATTAGTGTTTCCTCGTCCCTTGTGATCTCTGTATCTAGATAGGCTATTTTGTTCTTATCCTCTATTTCTACCGTGAATTGAATTAGTCTATGTTGTTTGTTTAGTACTGCTAAAATTTTCTCTGTATCCTTCGACTTTACGATGCACAATATGTCATCTAGATATTTTGAAAGGTGTTTTATATGTATGTTCATTGCGTTCAGTTTTTCAAATGTATCGTCCAGTATTTTATCACAAATTATATTTGCTATTGTTGGGGACAATGGGTTCCCCATTGGCATTCCAAATATTTGGATGTAGACTGTGTCATTGTGTATATGTGAAGTAGTTTTTCTCTATTAGGCAGAATTCCAGCAATTCCTTGAACCGTCGTTTGGGTATAAATGTGTGTGTTGCTACTTCAGTCCATCTTTCCGTGATATTGTTTATCGCAAGTGATGTTGGGATATTAGTGAATAATGATATCACATCAAACGATACCAATATTTCGTCCTTTTCAATGTGCAGGTCGCGAATTCTGTCCTTTAGTTGAGTGGAATTTTGTATGTTGTACTTTTCCGATGTTATGTTCCTTAAGATGTATCCTATGTGTTTTGCTACTTTATAGCAGGGGACAGTAGTTGATGCGGCTATGGGTCTAAGTGGTACGTCTTTATTATGTATTTTGGGAAGTCCTTAAATTCTTGGGGCATTGCCGCTTGAACAGTATAGAGTTTGTTTCTGTTTGTTGTCAATGTAGACATTTTTGGCTAAGTCATTGATTATTAGGTTATTTTTCCTATTAAGCTGTGCGGTAGATCCTTTCTCATTGTTTTATATGTGGTTCCATCTGACAGCATTCTATTCATTTTTCCGCTGTACTCAGTTTTGTACATGGCTACTGTTTTATTTCCCTTGTCCGTAGAAACAGACGGACGGACAAAGCTCAATCGACTCAGCTCGTCGCCCTTATCAAGAATATATATAGTTTATGCGGTCGGAAACGAATATTTCTATGCGTTGCATACTTTTGGCAAAATTATAAAACCCTTTGCAATGGTAGAAAAATACTAAGTCTAGATGCTTCAAAAAATATAAACGAACTGGTTAGTTGCAAAATAGAACTTTATGCTTTTTAACTCGGAATGTTATAAGATATATTTTTCCCGATGCAAGATTCAATTCGCAGAGGACCCTAAACAATCCCATAGCGTAGATCTTTATCAGTCCAAGGTCATAGTAGCCCTTAAATATCATACTTTGAATGTTAACTATGCCTCCTACGACGGACAATAAAACATTCAAGCCATGTCAATTTGCATCAACTTGAAATTTTTAATTTTTACCTAAATGTGAATTACTTTAATATTCTTCGGTAACTTTAAACGAAATATATGACTTCGCTGCCGCAGCGCAGGAGCAGCGCTGCTTTTAGCAGCTACTGCAAGTACAGTATATATTACAGTCGGGCTTGACCGACTTTCTTACTAGTTAATAGATGAGTCTTTATAAATAAATCGTTGCCCAATTTTTTTAGTGGTGAAAGCACTTAAAATCTATATTTTTTTTCAAAAAATTATCAATTTAATGCAATGTTGCCGATGAAAGTCTTTATTACGCCGAAGTCCAGCATCAGATTTAGAAGTGTACACTGTAAAAATAAATCCGGGATTTCCGGGATATCCGGGATCAATTCATGCCGAAATGGTAATAAAAATGGGTTGATACTGGAATGGCATAAATCATTCCCGACAGGAACAATTTAAGTACGGATAATTTTTTAAATTTTGATCCCGGTTTTAGCCTGGCCGAACTTAAACTCATCCTCCTTTTCGAACATAACTTAGTCCCATAACAGATAATCTTCAAGTTCGGTAGAGATTGATTTGTGCCCCAATTTCGAACTCAACTTTGTTCCATACGAGATAGTATTCTAGTTCGGTAGAGATTGATTTTTTTTTTATTTGTAGATTTTTTGATATTTTCTTACAGGCAATCTAGATATTGTTTTTGAATTTAGTAAAATAAAACATTTGTGTAATAAATATTAAATATATAAATATTTTCCGCTATAATACTCGTTCTCGCTTGACCAGATATCCACTTTTGATTGGGCAGAAATCGAATCGTCTTCATTGGCAAGCTGCAAGTAGAAAAAACGTTAAGATTAAACTAATAAATAATGCAGATAACTATAAATGTCTAGATAAACAGATTAGATAGCTATAAATGTCTCGAAGTTCCGAACAATTTATCTACGAAATTGTGAGAGATATGGCTCATTTCAAATTTTAACATGCGGAATTTCATAATACAGAATGGCCTGCCATTTTGATATACATATAAAAATGTACTCACTTCAGTTTATCTCCAGAAGAACAGCTTCTGCCTTTAGGCATAGTCCATACGAGGGCCTAAAGCAGGGATCGCTTCTCGAAGGTCTTCCGCTGTCATGAGCTTTAAGTGCTCAAACTTAATACCCGCATCTGTAAATAATGGAAATAATGTTAGGGAACATTTACAGCGGAGCTGTACAAAGCCGCGATCGGAAAGGTGGGGGAAGTGTACCCAGGTGCTCAACTTAGGGCAGTTGATGCCAAAGACATCCCCTCTTGCCCTAGAGCGCGAGTTTGGCTGCCCAAAAAGCCAAGCGACCCATCGGACATACTCGAAATGATGTCTATGTTTAATCCGCATGTACCAACAGCGAACTGGAAGGTTATGAAAGTGGAGGAGTCCAGCAATGCGAATATCCACGTAATCTTCCAGATAAACAATGAGACACTGGAGCACCTGGCTAAACCCAAAGGACTTTTTGATTACGCTTTTAAAAAAGTGAAAATGACTGTCTTTAAGACAGATACGACGGCGCTAGCTTACCTAGCAGCGAGCGTAGAGGCAGAAGAGCCAAGCGATGACAATATGGAAACTGACGATCTACCTTCCCTAGAGGAGTCGGGAGGCTACATATCGTCAGGGTCAGACTATGGCACGAGTCTAGGGAGACTCTACACCGAGCATGAGCTTTTGCACGATGAAACAAATGATGATGCAGAAGGCGATGCTACCCTAACGGCAGAGGAAATACTTTCTGATGATGCAGATCCTTCAAATAAATCTGCATCACAGTAAAGCAGCTTCCGCTGCACTTCTGCTTCGCCTAGCAAAAGGTGAAGCAGACATTGATTTAGTCCAAGAGCCTTGGATCACTGGTGACAGGATCTGTGGCTTGAGGACGCCAAAATACAACTTGTACCACATTCGGGGCCGCGTACATAAAAAGTCTTGCGGTATTTCCGCAAGCTTGTCTTTGCAAGCACGTAGTTCTAGTTGTATTCGTCGCATCGGTTCACGCTAGAGCTTTTTGGAAAGCTCTTTTCACGCGCTAACACGAGTTTGATTTATTGTTGTTTGTTTTTAGTCGTTCGTCAGTTATAGCGTCGCAAACATGGAGCAAAAATAAGAGAAAATATGGAGCAAAATAAAGAGAAAATACGGCATATTTTACAGTACTACTACGATAAAGGCAAAAATGCATCTCATGCTGCCAATAAAATTTGTGCAGTTTATGGACCCGATACAGTTTCCATTTCCACCGCACAACGATGGTTTCAACGTTTTCGTTCTGGTGCAGAGGTGATCGAAGATGCGCCACGGTCCGGAAGGCCTGTCGTCGAAAATTGCGATAAAATCGCTGAACTGATCGAAAGAGACCGGCATAGTAGCAGCCGTAGCATCGACCAAGAGCTGGGCATGAGTCATCAAACCGTTATAAACCATTTGAAGAAGCTTGGATTCAAAAAGAAGCTCGATGTATGGGTGCCACACGACTTGACGCAAAGAAACATTTTTGCCCGTATGGATGCATGCGAATCGCTTCTGAATCGCAACAAAATCGACCCGTTTTTGAAGCGGATGGTGACTGGCGATGAAAAGTGGGGCACTTACGACAACGTGAAGCGCAAACGGTCGTGGTCGAAAAGCGGTGAAGCTGCCCAGACGGTGGCCAAGCCTGGATTGACCGCCAGGAAGGTTCTTCTGTGTGTTTGGTGGGTTTGGCAGGGAATCATCCACTATGAGCTGCTCCCCTATGGCCAAACGCTCAATTCGGACCTGTACTGCCAACAACTGGACCGCTTGAATGCAGCACTCATGCAGAAGAGGCCATCTTTGATCAACAGAGGCCGAATTGTCTTCCATCAGGACAACGCCAGGCCACGCACATCTTTGGTGACGCGCCAGAAGCTCCGGGAGCTCGGATGGGAGGTTCTTTTGCATCCACCGTATAGTCCGGATCTCGCACCAAGCGATTACCACCTATTTCTGTCCATGGCGAACGAGCTTGGTAGTCGGAAGTTGGCCACAAGAGAGTCCTGTGAAAATTGTCTCTCCGAGTTTTTTGCCAATAGGGAAGCGAGCTTCTATAAGAGGGGCATTATGAAATTGGCATCTCGTTGGGAACTCGTCATCGAACAAAACGGCGCATATTTGACTTAAATCGCATTATTATAACCAATTTTATGAACAATTAAAAATTCAATAAAAATACCGCAATATTAGTAAAACAAACTCTTAACGCATTTTTACTTCCCCAATTCAGTGATGGAGACATCACAACAGTCAACCTTGAATTGGGGAGCACCACCTACAGGTTGACTTCCTTCTATTTGGCTCATGATACAACGTAGCCAGTATCATCCCGACTATTTGAAGACCTAGTGCACAACAGTCAAGGCAGCAGAACCAGACTAATACTGGGTGGAGACGCTAATGCACACCATACAGAATGGTCCAGCACAGACACTAACGATCGTGGTGAGTTACTCTACGATTATCTTTTAAGTACGAATCTTATTATCTGCAATAAAGGTAATGACCCAACTTTTGTCACTAGAACTCGGAGGGAGGTACTACATATCACCCTCATTTCAGAGTTTCTAATAGAAAATATTATTTCATGGAGAGTTCTATCAGACCACTCCTTCTCAGATCATAGATATATTGAGCTAAAGCTAATAGAATCATGCCCCGAACCTAAACAAACACAAAACTTATAAAAAACGAACTGGAAACAGTATAAGAGACTTATAGTGAAAAATCTAGATGCAGCTCCGCAATTCACACCTGTGAATGCGGAACAACTAGATGAAGTAGTCCACATATTTACAACGACATGCACAAAGGCACTTGACAAATCATGCCCACAAATTAAATACAAAATTCACCATAAGCCCCCCTGGTGGTCTAAAGACCTGGAGATACTAAGAAAAGAGTGTAGAAAGACATTCAACTCAGCTGAGAACACTAACCTGGATTCATCCTGGGAGATGTATAAAGCCAAGTTACGAGACTATAAAAGTGCAATGCGGAAAGCCGAACGACGCTCGTGGGCAAATTTCAGTACCAGTATTGAAGACTTCGAAAAATTTTAGCGAGTTCACCAACCCCTCCGGGACTCCTACAATATCCTGATGGAACTTGGGCTGACTCCAGCTCTGAATCCCTCAATTTACTTCTGGAAGCACATTTTCCTGGCTGTTCAACATCTTTGGTGCCCATAGAGGCACCTAGAGGTGACACGCTTAGTCACATAAGTAATATAGTAACTGAACATCGAATTAAGTGGGCTGTGAACACTTTTCAGTCCTACAAATCACCCGGGCCAGATAGAATCTTTCCAGCTCAGCTTCAACAATCACTACTACAAATAATTGCATGGCTTCAGACAATCTTTGTCTGCTGCCTTCGATTACAGTATATACCCACACTGTGGAAAGATGTAAAAGTGGTTTTCATACCAAAGGCAGGAAAAGCCTCGCATGTCAGACCAAATGACTTCAGGCCGATCAGCCTGTCATCTTTTCTCCTCAAAACACTGGAGAGACTACTAGATGCCCATCTAAGGCAGACAATAGACCCATTCACTCTGTCCCCAGCGCAGCACGCATACAGCAAGGGAAGGCCAACAGAAACAGCACTCCACTCTCTTATCTCGAAAGTTGAGAAATCACTCGAGGCAAAAGAATATGCGCTTACGGCATTCCTCGACATCGAGGGTGCCTTTAACAATGTTCTCCCCAACGCTATCACCTCTGCCTTGACAAATCTAAATCTGGAGGCACCCCTGGTGGAGTTCATCCGACTCATGCTTACAAGCAGGGTGGTTAACTCGCAACTAGGAGATGCCTGCGCACGAAGATATGTAAGTAGAGGCACTCCTCAATGAGGTGTTCTTTCGCCATTCCTTTGGGTGGTAACAGTCAACGAATTGTTGCGACTCATGGAATTGCGAAGACACACGGTGATAACGTACGCGGATGACGTTGCCGTAATCACAAGAGGCAAATTTCCACACACTCTCTGCAACCTGATGCAGGATGCACTCTCAACACTTTCAAATTGGACGACACAAAGTGGTCTTGGTCAACATACACCTAAAATTTAGCGATTCTGCGAGATACCTTGGTGTGGTGTTGGACAAAAAATTATATCGGAACGAAAACATAACTGAACGTATCAAAAAAGCTAATACTGCCCTTTTCTCGTGCAAACGTGCGATTGGTCGTAAATGGGGATTTTCCCCTGAAATAGTACACTGGCTGTACACAGCCGTTGTCCGTCCAATACTACTATACGGAATCATCGTATGGTGGCCGGCTCTGGGGAAACCTTTCGTCCTCAGAACCATAACCAAAGTTCAACGTAGTGCTGCATTATGCATGACTGGTGCATTGCGTACAAGCCCAACAGATGCACTTAACATAATGTGATACCTTATGCCTCTAGATCTTCTGGGTAGAGAAATGGCCAGTAACGCCGCTCTCAGGCTGAGAGAAAGCGGTACCTGGAAAGATAGTAACTCTGGTCACTCCTCTATACTTCTGCATCAAGCGGCGGTACCGCCAACGCTTGACTACTGCATCCCAACAGTTACGTTTACCACCATGTATAAAGTCACCATACCGAAATCTCTTAATGAGAAGGCTCAGCACTTCGAAATTAATCTCGTTTGGGTGCCTGGACACTGCAACATTGAAGGCAACGAGTTGGCCGACCACCTCGCCAGACTTGGCACCACCACTCAGCTCTTACCGGATAAGAGCAATATAGGGGTGCCTCTTGCGACCTTTAAGCTACAAACAAAGGAAACTACTCATCGAATAACCATGAAGGCTTACATGGCCTATTAGTATTAGTATTAAAAAATCTAGGGCGTTACTCCGTCTAGAAAGACTGCATATTTCCCTACTAGTAGGAGCCCTTACTGGACACTGCCTAATAGGTAGACACGCCGCTAGGCTCGGCATCAGACACAATGACTTCTGTAGAAGCTGCTATTCAGTGGACGAGGAGGAGAGTGTACAACACCTCTTCTGTCATTGCCCTGCTCTTAGCGGAAGGCGACTGACAGTTTTGGGTCGTCCCTTTCTAAACGATCTGTCAGACATCTCTGAAATAGATCTAGCCTCTCTACTCAAATTTGTGATATATTCTAAATGGGTTAACGGGAAAGACCCTCCCTCCCTCCCTCTAATTCATTCACAGTCACAAAACAGAAAAAATTTGAGTAATGCGCATTCTTACCCGCTAACATATACACACATCCATACAAACAAACACACAAATTCTCCACAACATGGTGCAGGTTGTTGCTTTCGCACCATAGTTTTAATGGTTCATCGGCCATTTTGATTGTTTTTTGCAGTTTTTCTATTTTTCTCACTTTTTCACTTCACACTTTTGTTTGTTCAACTGCTTCGAGCAAGCGTCACTCAAAGAATGCAGGCAAGCCGAAAAGCGGTCAATGCTGCATGCAAAGTGGAGATCGAACAACGACGTGAGGAGCAAAGAGAAGAAATTTGCTTTAGCTCTCAGTTTGTTCGCTCTCTCAATCTCTCAATTGGTTGTTACGTACGAATCGTACATAAAACAATCCTTTTCGGAATAATACATGGCCACTCGTACTTAAAAATTTAATCCTACTGTCGGGATCAAATCACACTTTTTAGGCTTAAAAAAATCCCGTCATTTTTTTTTCTGTGTATAAATAAATCATGGGGCATTCAATTACATTCTTTTCCATTTCATATTGAATAAACCGATACCGAAGATATATGTAGACATTTTTCTAAAGATACTTTTCTTCCCAATCAAATAACTAACTTTTCCGCGATTACTCGAAAACGACCCGTTATTCCTGCTGGTCTACCCATGCTAAATACTACTGCTTCCAAGATATAGCGGAAATCGCAAATTTCTCACTTTCAATCGTTCTTAAATTTTTTTTGGCCACACTGAGCATTAATTGGTAATTTTACCGATCTTACTGCAATCTTTATAATCTGCGAGTAAATAAAAGTTAATTTTGTTTTTGTAGATGGCAATTGAATGGTATAGCTTCGTTAATGTATTTGATGAGATGCTGGCTACTGCTTTTCTTACCAGCGCTCGAAACTCTCTTAGCATGATTATTTCAGCATTGCATCGAGATACAGATATGGCAGCTGCCCCCATCCTTGTTATGGAATCTGACATAAAGGACCGCCAAATTGTTCTAACTCCGGATATGGACACAATTTCCGACTTGCTTATGGGTAACATCGATCGCATTTATAACATACTTGAACAATTTCCTCGCATTAGCAATAAAATGAAACTTCCAAAAGAGCAACAAAGTGACCCATTTCCAAAAGTATTTCGTGAAGATCCGGAATGTATAGATCTAATTCGGCACTTAGAAGCTGAAATAAGCCATGAACGCGAGGAAATTGATGGCTATATATCCTTTTGGAATTGTCACCGCGCATTGTGGGAGACAACTGAGCTTGAATTTACGAAGCGTGTAAAGAGCACTCCCATGACGGCAGAGATCTTTGAAGCAAGTATAGAATATTATAGCGCTATGGCCGATGATATTTCATTTGTGGATGCTATATCTCATGTGTATTTTATTCTTATGAATCAGAATTATATCAAAAGTTCTATATTAGATTGGATAGAGAAGTGGCAGGCGTTAAATATTAAAATACTGCTAAGTCTTTCTTTTTCTTTAATACGAGGTAAGTGAAAATACTTAGAAATTTTTAACAATTTCGAAACTTATTTTTACAAAGGAATATATCGCTATATACGTCGAAATGAGCGTAAAATAATGATGGTGCCACGTACCCTCAAGGAGTCACTGAATGCTAAAGAAATTTTTGATCGACTAGTCGAGGAAGCTCCTCTTAAGCAAGCCACTTTCCCGCCTATGCTAGACCTCTTTGCAATATTAGATAAGTATCAAGTTGACATGCCTGATGAAATTCGGGAAAAGGTTGCAGGCCTTGAATCAGCTTGGCAACACTATCTTAAAAGATTAGGAGAAGCCGATGAAATGCTTGACAACAATCGAGAAGAGTTCAAAAAAATTTTACTGCAACAGGCAGAGAAATTTAAAATGATTCTCAAGGAGTTTTTAGATGATTTCTATTTAAAGCTTCCAACGGCAGCCACCATGTAAATTACCTAATTTAAATTTTCTAAAAATTGTAATCTATCTAATGTACTCCACAGAAATCCAAGAATAGCATTAAAATTTCTAAAAATTATCGCACTTAAAGTGGAGGACTGCTTTAAATTCGAAGAAAGTCTGATGCGTGATTTGGCCGTTTTCAATGTTAATCAACCAGAAAGCATGGATCTTCGTACCCTGGATTCTGAGGTTAAGGTAGTGCAAAACATTTGGCAGCTCATACTTGACTGGCAAATGAATTGGGAAGGCTGGCGAAAAGGAAACTTTTGGAAAATTAATATCGATGAAATGGAAGATATAGCCTTGAGTTTATATAAAGAGTTCACGAGCTTAAGCAAAAAATTTTACAATCGACATTGGGCGATGTTAGAGGTAACCACAAAAAATTTGGATAGTTTTAGAAAAACGTTACCACTGATCACTGCATTGAAAAACCCATGTATGCGTGAGCGGCATTGGAATCGAGTTCGACAAGTAATGCAGGTGTAAGTGAAATCATTAATTTTTTTTATTCACCTGCTTTTGCATTTTTACTTTTTGCTGATATTGCGAGTGCAATAAATAACATACCGGACTGTAAATGCTACTGGTTAGCTTGAGCAGAATTTTCATGGGGTTGGTTATGCTTGTGAAGTAACACATATTTAGCTAGGGAAACATTGGCCGCGTTCAGCAGAACAACTCGCTCCCTGATCAAGTATAAATTTGCAATTATCTTAATACTGAACTCGAGAAATGCTGCATCTTAATAGCCAATTTGAGGTATCATGATACAGGAGCATGTATCAAAGAAATAGTACCCTACTTAAAAGTGATACTGCTCCCTCCAACAGCAGAAACTATTCGATACAACATTTTTCTCTGATACCTGCTCAGGGATCAATTATTCTGCTGAACACGCCCATTGACATGTAAGCAGGGATTCAAACCGGAACCAGAACCGAAACCGTATACCGAAAAGAACCGAATCATACTCAGAATCAGAACCAGTACCGGAACCGATTTTTTTTATTTTTTGTGCACCGCTTAACTGTAAAGCGAGCAATTAGTTTTATGAGCTGCGTGACCCAACAGGGTAACTTCGTCTGTGCCGAAGTTTTTAGACCCTTGCAAATGCTGTTTTTGAAATGTCAAAGTTTAAGGGCCGTTTTCTCATGTTGCTGTTTTTTGCAAATCTAGGTGAATTTACTGCATTTGCTTTGCTTATGTTCAAGGCTAGCCATCTGGTGGATTTCGTAGCCATGAACTTTATCCCCATTGATTTCAAAACCATGTACATGTTA
>JBAMBO010003717.1:0-20089 GCA_037044535.1 Lordiphosa magnipectinata
ATGAAGTTCCTCGTCCTCATTCTTGTCGTAGGCCTCAGTTATGCCTATTAGCTTAAGGTAACTGGGAAGGAACTTATAATCGACGCAGCATTTCGCATGTCGACGTAACTCATATCTGTAACTACACATATTATATTTCTAATTTAGTTTCTTAATTTCAGTTTCACTAATATTTAAGATCTTATACATAGAATTGAGTTGAGCGTGCTCACCTGGATTAGATTTGTGAGTTTTGAGTTTACAATATTTACCTAACTGAAGACACGCTCAACTTCAACGTTGGACCATGACAAGAACAACATCTGAATCGCAAACGAAAGGCTTTGGAATCGATTACTTTACTCCAAAACTTTAGTTTCATTGTCGTTCTTCCATTTTACTATATGTATATCATTACCAGGGCTTCAAACCTTCTCAAATCGGAAGGGATTTTCTCCGGGGTTCGAACCTACGAAACTTTTTGGGTTCGGGTTCACGGAGCGGGCTCAGAAGGTTGCAGAACCTAGGTTCGGGTTCGAACCGGGGTTCAGGAATAATTTTGTTCTTCGTTAATTCAGACATCATTGTACGTAAATTGAAACAATCTTAAAAATTTTCTTCATTAAATTCGAGCTTGGATCATCGAATGTTTTAGCAGGCTCCAGGTCAATAAGTCATGGAGAAGTGAGTATTAGAGATCAAATTTACGCTGCCTCTCAACTTTGAGTAGTATTAAGCGATAGAACCTCCCGGTTCAGCAGGCTTTGCCTTTCTTCTGCAGCACAAGGACAAAAACTGACAACAACAGACAACGCCAAATTGACAGAAGTCTTTGTACATGTGTGTGCACCCATTTCGGCCCTTCTGTATTAGTGGGGGAAATTCTTTCCCTTCAGTTAACGCACTTGGTATAAGTTAATCATCAGTATGTCTTCCAGTAATCTTTCATTACTGACTCTATCGCTGGAAACAAAATGTAATAGAACATTGTTTTTTGAACCGAACCCTTTTCTACTCTAATTTGCTCCGGTTCAGGTTCGGGTTCGTGAAGAAAAAGTTACTTTTGCGCCGGTTCCTGTTCGGTTCGGACTTCCCAAAAATTCCGCTCCGAATCCGGATCGGTTCAACTTCGGACCGGCTTGCAGCCCTGATCAAAACATTGACCCTAAATTTTTTTATATCTTCTACTTGCGAAAAATGTTTACAAAATGCCAACAATGCTTTGTTTTTTTTTGGTCGTAGAACCGAAAATATGTCAATTTGTTGAAGAATGCTAAGATTCTCAGTTAAACTGAAATCAATTAAATTGCTTAATACAATGAATTTTGTGAAAATCCAATAAGTAGATCAGTGCCTAAGTTTCAGTTGCTTTATAGGCTCAACTTATAAAAGATTTCTCCAATTCGCTGTCCATTTGAAGCATAAATCTTTGAAAACAAAGTACTCAAAATCGTCTACACAGAGAAAACAAAATTGGCTGCACGGCGCGTGTAGAAACGTCAAAGCTAAACGAAACGTATTGCGCCCTGCTAAATTGCACACGCAAAATGTTGAATGCAGAAAGCTACACGTGGCGTGTAGAAAAACTGCACGTAACGTCAAGCATGCTGCAAAAGTAAAGTCTACACACGACATAAGAAAATCAGCTTATTTCCAAGTAACTTCTACATTTTTCATGCAGCAATCTGAGAATACCACACGAACGTTTAGGTTTTCCACACGCGGCGTTTGAATATTGAAATCCTACATGCGCGTGTGTAAATTCTAAACGAAAAATTTAGCTCTAAAATCAGTACTGAATTCTTACATTTTTCGTTAAGAAAAATGATCTTCACACGCGACGTGTAGGTTTTCTACACAAACTTTTAGAATTACAAATGCTAAATGCAACATGTTGGAAATCTATACGAAATGTGTGCAATTTCAGTCCCGTATATAAATGAGCAGAGCACTGAATTCGAACTTAAGAATTACAAGGAAGCCAAAATTAGTGTCTGTTTTCAATACAAGTACATCTTTCTCAAAACAAGTAACTCATTAGTTGCCTTGCCTCAGAGGCGCTGCGTAGCTCAGCCGTCTAAGGCGTCGTTCCAACCGTGTTTTTCTTAAAGTAGGGCCCCGAGTTCAAATCACCCCAGAGGAAGTTAAAAAAAATATATCTAAATTTGTTTAATGTGATATTATTCAGAACCAAACTTGGTGGGTGGGGTGGTTGTGGGTTGGTAGTCCTCTTCTGCTCTCTCTGAGACTTGTTTTTTTTTGTGTAAGTTAAAATGTATGATTTCTACACGTCTTGACCCGGATTTTCAACCCATAACGATTATGTAGGTTTTTGCACGCCGCGTATAGTTTTCTCATTTCATTTTTTTTGTCTGTGTACTTGTATTAAATTAATATTAGTATCTGATGAAATAATCAAGTTTTGTTTTAAGTTGAAGTTTAGTGAAGTTTACATTGTCATATTGTGCATTTGCAATAACTGCAGTAAGCTCAAGAGGTGTCAGATTCATTTTTCCCGGAGCCAAGCCTTAAACTCCGAGTTCTGCAGCCAGACTTTACAACTTTTCTTGTTTGAAAACTGTTGGTATTTTTGTCAAACGATCTGTAAACTTGGCTAGCACTTTAAAATGACTGTTTCCAAAACGCTAGAGGTGGCAATTAGGATCGATAAATGACTGCCAGAGGTGACAAACTATCGATTTGCTTATAAGTTTTGCTAATGACTCCAAAATAAAAATAAAGCTATTGTAGAATGTAAAATTGATCTGTATGCGCGATGTTCACACTTCGGGTTTGATTTGTGCCAGTTTTTAAGTAAGATCGGTTCTTTAGTTTGGGATATGTTGAGGCCGGTGTAGCCCCTAATGGGCCATCTTTTTGAAGGTTGTCTCTCCTAAACTTTTATTCCGATTGAGTTCAAACTTTAGGAAAATATTTTTCAAAACGAGCAGGCCAAGCTAGCTTCGTCTGTGCCGAAGTTTTTATACCCTTGCAAACGCTTACATAAAAATCAAAAATTTTTCTAACTAAAGCCCATTTTCCGACAGATAAACATCTGATTTCGACCAAATTTCACGAATATTTTTGAAAACATATCAAAATAAAAAAATCGCCGAGTTTAAGAACGATAAAATTTAAAACAAAAAAGTTATTCTCACTAAAACTTATTTTCCGACCGATCGGTCCTATGGCAACCTTTAGATATAGTCATCCGATTTCGACCAAAGTTTTGCAAATCTGTTTGAAAGCATTTAATATTAATGATGGCCATGTTTAAGAACGCTAACATTAAAAACAAAAAAGTTTTTTTTCAGTAAGACCCATTTTTTGACCGATGGTTCCTATGGCAGCTATAAGATATAGTCATCCGATCAGGTCAGTTCTGACATATAAGCAGCGTGCACTAAGGAGAAGACTCTGTGCAAAATTTCAGCTCGATAGCTTTAAAACAGTGAGACTAGTTTGCGTAGAAACAGACGGACAGACAGACGGATAAAAAACGTTTTTTCCGACATTTCCAACACCCACTCTTATTCAACAAGCTTATCAAACTTTAGGGTAGTCATCCAAACTTTTGTCAGACTTAAGATTACTGCCTTGCCGTCTTTATTAGACTTTGCATTAGAAGCAAAACAGCAGAGAAAAAAAAAGATCAAATATCATTCCTATCTTTAATAATATCAAAATAATATCAATTTTCAATATCAATGGGATACTATTTCCACCTAAACATATATACGCGATAATATCATCTTGATATTTTTTTCAGATGAAGGCCGATTCGATACTCAAAATACCCGAATGATACTAAATATCGTGATCTTATTTTTCTGTGAGGCATTTTGCTAAATCAGCTAGCTCCCCTTTTTGTATCAAAATTTACAGAGTTGCCGCTTTTATTAGACTTTACATAAGAAACCAAGACTGCATACTTGTAAAATTCTTTAGAAAGTTCGGTCCGGAGGTTCGGTTCGTGGGGGGATTCATCGCCTGATACATCAGTCAATAGTCGAATGAACCAAGTTCATTATTATTATCCTTGATAACGAATTCTTCCACGATTTCCAAAATCTGTTTAAGTCTTCTGTACCCAAATATGCGGCGTTAGTATTGAAATTTCACTTTAAGTTGTTACAAATGTGACTCAAGACGTTTTCTGAACCGAGCGCCTTACTAACAAGATAAGGTCCGGCTCGGACAAGTCATTAGTCTGGAACAGCGGTGGGCAGCAAAAATATCGGAAAGGGTACCGTTCTGGCATTAGGTAGCGTCTGCTAACTCATTGAAGTTGGGCAAAAGATCGCTGATGATTGAACTGTGGAAGTTTATGAAATAGCTATACGATCAACCAAGCCTCCTTTGTGGTGTTGTGCGTGCCTTGTTTTAAATATGTTATGATGAAAGTCATAACTTATAGACCTAGAGCCCGCTAAAAAGTTCTATGATTGAAATCTTAAGGTCGCTAAAACAGTCACATTGTACAATAACATATTTTTTTGTCATTTGCTTTCGATCTCGCGCAGTGTTTTTTTGTAAATTAGAAGGTTTGGTTCGAGAGACCCAAAAAACCCAAACCGAACCGGTTCTGCGGGGCTCGGCTTAAAACCGGTTTGTAGCCATGTTAGAAACAAAATAGTCACTTAGCTATATCACAGGTTTTAGGGCTGGCCTGAGAAAAGCTCGGCTTGGCCCTTTAGGGCTGCCGAAAGTTTTATCAAAATGAAAGATTATGCACACAGAGAACTATGATTTTTTGTAAAAAGTGCTTGACGACGAGAAAATAATTGATCTCGACTTTGAATTTCTAGTGAGGTAAGTAAAGCAGCGATTGTCACCGGTTGCCTCCAGAATCCGAAGCATGGAGAATGAGTATTAGAGAACAAATTTGTGCTGCTTCTCAATTTTGTGCCCAAAATGATACTTTACAGAGCCAGTAGGAAAACACAGTGGTTAGAGCGAGACGGACATATTACCAAATGTATCCAGAGAGCGTAAGTGAGAGCGAACAGCTGACTAATTTCTGACAAAAGCGGTGTCGACTGCGCAATCGTTCAGTGTAGCTATCCTAGTCTATGTCCGAAGATATGTCGCTATTTACACATTTACGAGCCGAACGCATGCCTAATCTGAGGCCAAGAGAGTAAACAGCTCTTCAGTCGCTGGCTAGCGTTCGATGCGGTTAGGTCGAAGCTGTTTCACGGCGTTTTAGTTTCACTCACTTTTTAGCCTCGCTCTCGATGACCCACGCTGTAGTAAACTTCTCTTGCTTTTTATTGAGAGCGCACTCTATTTAAGTTCCAGAATATCCATTCTTGAATTCGAGACTTTTTCATGCTTAAATCCAGGAAGATCTATTCTTGGTTAGTATTAAATTCGATACTTTTTAATGCTTGCAGTGAAGAAAAATTATACTTGAATGTATAATGGAAGGAGGATGGGTCATGCCAAGAACCAACCAATAATTTTGATCTCAAAAATCCATGCTTGATTTAAGAACTCTGTGCTTGGATCCAAGAAAACTTCATCCTACCAAATTCTAGATATGAAGAAAAATTAAAAAAAAATTTTTTAAATGCTTTTTTATAAGTACCAAAACTCCTTCCCGTGTATTTTTTATATTATAGGGCTGCCACCTCTATATTTGGTCTCATCTAAATGAGATTTAAGGGTTGTCATGCCATTAATTAGTACTTAATATTGGGATTTTCAGGGTTGACATGGCTTACATTAAATACAAAATTCTATCTCATTTACAGCTACTCCCTGTAATCTTGTCTCTGACTTGCTATAAACTTTTTTATGGCAACGCACAAAACTCAACATGATTTCTGTATTATGGGGTGCCTTCTTGTTGTTGTTGATGGATGGCTGGATGGATGGCTGGGAGAGATGCTGATGCTGCTGTCAACCCTATTTTGGTTTCTCTGCAGCAAGCCACGCCCCCTTAAACTGGTTCACACTTACACACACACGCTCACGCACATTCATATTCATGGCTATCCCGCTCTAACCACTGTCAACTGATGGGAGCCCCCCCTCTCGTTCACATTCTCGCTCTCTCTCTCTCTTTCTCTCTGGCTGTCAGGCTTTTTGTTGTTGTTGTCTTTTGTTATTTTTGCGCTTGTTAACACTTTTTGTTTGGCATTTAAACAGTAAATTGGCAGCAGTTAAATGATGCCCGTTGTCGCTCTCTCTCTCTTTCTTCTACTACGCTGTCTACCTCTCCTTCTCACACCCCTTATAAACTGTAAGTAGTTATTGTTGTTGTTATTGTTGTTAATGCGCTGCTTCTTCTGTATCGATGTCAATTTGCTGCCTAATGTGCAAGTGAATGACTCTGAAGCTTTGGGCAAGTACTAGGAGCACGACTTGCATGGTGGAGGGATGGGCCTGGCGCCTGAGGGGGCGTTGTTATATGAATGTGTATGTGTGTGTGTGTGTAAGTTGCTGCTATCAAAAATGGCTTCATTACAGGGACAATAAACAATTGTCGGTTGGATAATTTACCCCATCAGGTTGACCTTTAAAATGGCCCTAGACCTTACAGTCACAGATAGCTAAATTACTAAATATACAGACAGTCCCCTATAGGGTCAGGTCAATTTTGGGAACCGATTAGCTTTTAAGTTGATGAAAAATTAAAATGTAGACTGTGTCTCTCCATTTCATTAATGGGAGACGAGAGTTTCGCTGGAAAAAAATTCTTAACTTCAATTACGCTCAAAAGTAGACTATGAATTAGAATTAGTCGCGGTAGCGCAAATTTGGGAAAGGGAATTCATTTCAATCTTTAACTCAATCCCGTACCTACCCGATCGCAACCATAAATAGCCTCGGGTTGTTTAGAATTCGTAAATATATTGGCATTTCTTTTATGTCGCACAGTGGCCGATTTGGCTGATCAAGCGTAACGAATACAAATTTTCAATTTTTAAAATCCGCTAAAATTTGATTTCCTGTCGATACCAAAATGTTCATTTAGCAAAACGATAACATAAAAATCGACAAAGTCCATATCATTGATCAGCTGTCAGCTCCCGCACACACCAAATGCAAGCACAACTTTAGATTGTTGTGAAAATTTGTTGGTTTATTCTTTTTCGATTCAGTTTTTCACAAACTGAAGGTATATACATATGTATGTTATATTGCTAACTTGTGCTTGAAACTAACAACCTTTCTTATAGCCTATTTGTGAGCAAATTTCGTCATCTGTAGAGTAAAACATTATGAGGCACGTATCGGATAGTAAAAATGTTATACTTGTGTGAAAATACAGTTCGTCCACTGTGTAAATTGCCCAACATTAGCTGGCCTGAGTAGAGGTGGAGAACTATCGATGGTTGGGGCTCGGTAGCCCTGCACTATCGATAGTTTTCGATAGTTTTTCATGACGCTTCATGCATCACAGAAAATAGCGCATTTGGCAGCTGCAGCTTTCCGAATAGTATAATAAATTTTAAAGTAATTAAGCGTCACCCTGACAAACTCAATGTTTGGAAGTACCTAGGTACAAATACCTAGATACATATTTTGTGCACCTTTTACCTTACCTCTGTATTTTTAAATTCCTGTACCTTTTACCTTACCTAGGTACAAATTTTCATTTACCTTGTAAAAAAGTAAGGTATAAGGTACTTTAATTTGAATGAGAATTCAATTTCAAGTAGACTTGATGGGAAACTAATCTAATTCAATCATTCTTCCAATTTGGGATTGCCGGTGTAATATAATAATATATCTAATAGCTGTGTTATTCATTAAGGCCCAATTTCTCAATGTCCGGTTAGTCAGACTTACCGTCAGGTTAGCCGAATTTGCGTGTCTCATGCTGTCTTTGGTGAGAACCGAGCGGCAAAGTTAACCGCTGCCTCACGATGGGGTCAAATTTTAACCTGCCGGCAAGTTGCGATAGAATTATCGATATTTTGATCGATCGACAAACAGCTGTGTCCAAAATTTGTATTGTTTACTTTGTCAATTGCCAAAACAAAATGTTTATAAATATACAAATTTATTACATCCACGCAATGGAAATGGACACAGGCGGCGATGTGGATCTTTCTGTTCATCAGAATAGCAACCGCCGCATTCATGGCAAATGTTTTGACAATGAAAAAGCAGGCAAACTCACTGCCCGTCGTCTGCAAAATCGAAGAACCCACCTGGCCAATGGCACCACCAATTGCCTCATGCGATGTGGTATACCGATAGTGATCCAACCGCTGATACGTGTGCATCATAATGGCCAACATGGTGGTGGTTATACCCACATAACCCAAGACGGAGCAATGAATAATGCGACAGAGTACAGGGAGCGTATTTATAATTTTACTGATCTGGATGGTGCCAAATTTGTTCAACGATTCAGGTTAACAAACTCAGCATGTCAAATAATTCTTACTAGGATTAGAGCAAATATCTTCGCTAAGTAACAGGTAAATCCTTAACTTCAGTTGTGATTCAATTTATTATGATTTCGATTGTTAGCAGGAATCGTGAATTGTTGTCATAGAGCAAACTTATGGTGGCGCTGCGCTCTTATGCAAGTGGCTTCTTTCTTTTCATTGCTTCCTTCGGCAAACCGTGCAGTTAATCAAGATTCCCACGCTATTGCATTACTGACCATCACAAATAGACATTGACTGATTGATTTTAGCTAAAATTTTAGAAGTCAATTAAATATTTTTAAAGCTTACATATCATAAATAAAAACGTACCATCATTATCAACCACATTCTCCAATCTTGTGGCTGAGCTTGGGATCATGCCACGCATTTTTTTAAAACAGACAAGACTCCAGCGGTACTGGGAATGCCGCCACAGTTCGAGAAGTCTCCCGCTTCTCAATTGAAAATTATGTACTAGTCCCGTAAGTCTATCCAAGGGCGATGAACTCCGGCATGGCGGCAAACTGATCTCCAAGTCCAGGCCTTCTGCTTCCAGTTATCCGCATCCCTCTTTTTGTTCTCCAAAATGCATTTGTTTGTCTCAAAAATTCTACAAGCAAATGTACCTCAGCTGCAGAAAGTTCTCCGCTCTTGGTCTTTTCGTTGTTTCACATTAATTCATCATCGCAAGCAATTTTATTTAATTATTTTGCCAAATATTTACCAGCGACAAAAATAGCATTAAAAAAAAGCCAAAACAAACAGCTGTTTCGTCAACAGTATCAGGTCGCACTTTTGCAGCGATTAATCGTTATCGGGTGAGCCTGCCGGTAAGTCTCGTTGAGAAAACCAAAAGACTTAACCTCTGGTAATTCTGACCGGCAAATTTGACCGGCCGGTACCTAACCGCAACTTTTGAGATATTGGGCCTAAGACGCTTTAAGTCGATGAAATACAGAATACTGTCTCCTCTCCTTTGAATGGTTTCAAAATGCGATTGCTATTTAATATTGATTATAAATGACAGCATTTTATTTAACACACAACAAACCAAATTATATTCAAAAACCCTTTCAACAATGAACTTTGCTATCAGCGAAAATAATCAAGTCGCTAATTTTACCTTTTAAGAAGTTCAAAAAACTTGCACATATCGTTCTACTTCCCATGTATCTAGGACAAGACTAGTTTTTATAAAATTTCAAGATATATCTGCAGTTGATTAAATATGTAGAAAGTTTCCGAATGTACCTAGATATAGGCGATTGTTAATAATTGAGAATATTTAAACATGTATTTTATTACTTAGGTCGAAAATTCAAATAATAGAATTTCTAGCCTAGTTAGTCTGAAAGATACAAATTAAAAATATATATTTCTGACTTGAAATTAAAAAAGTGTATGTATGTAGAGTTTTTGGGAAATTCGGAATACAGAATTGCTCAACTAAAACTAAACTAAAAACAGGTCACCAAACCCCACATATATATAAATAATGGTCAGCACGCCATAATGTTTGTAATAAAAACCAAAAAAACGGTTTCCCTATTATAAAATAAGCAAAAAATACCTTGTGTATTTACAAAAAACTCGTGGCCCTGCTAAGGAGGATCATTGGACGGATAGCCCAACCACCTAGCAGCAGCCATAAGCAACAGAATTAATAACAATAAATTGGTAAACAGACACCTTCAAACAAAAAACCATAGCCGAAATTCGGGCTGCGAATTTATAATAGTGTAATTCCTATGTCTTTATTCGCCCCCTTCAGAGTTTAAGTACTAACTGGATGTTTGTTTGAAGTGTGAACAGCAAAACAAGTCCGCTGAGAGAATTTGGTTATTCTCGAAACAGCGATCGTTGTACGGACATACCCAATTGCTATTCCAAAATGTTGTAATTAATATCTGTTGGTTTTGTGCTGGTTATAAAAAGGTTTATAATCAACCAAAAAGACCTTGAGCTAGCCAGTTGTAACATTGACTAAAATCAAAAAACAGGTCACCAAACCCCACATTCAACTAATTATCGAGAATCTTTCATTCTTTTTCCGTAAACCTTTGTTGAAATTTCGAGGAAGACTCAAAGTTTCAGTCACGTCCTGAACATTTTAGGATAGGTGGTGTTTGATAAACCATGCTTTAAAAGGCTTATTAAAAAGTACCTTTTCTTTTACCTTTACCTATACCTATAGGTACTGGAAATTTCGGATGCCTTTTACCTTAACTAGGTAATTATTTTGCCATTTACCTTGTACCTTACCTAGGTAAGAAAAATGAGTACCTTTCCAATCACTGGATAAACGTATGTATATGTTTCCGATATGGATAAGTTCCTGACTAGAGTCGAAAAAGGTTATATTTGATGTAAGTTTTATTTGAAGTGTTCAAATCGCTTATGTTTCATCAGTGCTTTTAGAAAACGACCTCGTCAATGTATCTCACCAAAAAAGACGAATCAAAGGGCGTGTTCAGCAGAATAATTGATCCCTGAGCAGGTATCGCAAAAAAAATTATGCATCAAATAGTTTCTGCTGAACGAAGTGCTGCATTTTTAACAACGCCCCGAGGCGATGAATTTTGAAAAGGCGGCGTTGACACATTAGCGCTCCGTGTCAACATAAATTTTGCATCTACGAAGTCAAATAAGGCTTAATTATATTTTAGAATTTATTATGGCTATTTACAGCCGATAAAAAACCTTATCTTTGCAATCAATGCACAAAATGCGCATATTGTTACCGATAGCATGCCTATTGATACACAATTACTGTTGGTGGGAGCAGTATCACTTCAAAATATCATACTATTTCTTCGATACATGTTTCTCTATCATAATACTTCAAATTGGCTATCATGATACCGCATCACTCGAGTTCAGCAGAAGGATCAGTGAAAATTTATACTTGATCAGGGAGAAAGTTGTTCTGCTGAACAAGCCCAATGTTTTTCGATTCTGTTAAAAAAAAAGCAAGGAGTAAAACCGAAACGATTTTTCGTATCGGTTGCGGTGTCTTACACGGCCAATAGCTAAATTTTGGTTGCGTTTACATTATGGAAGAGGTCGCTTGTCCATTTACCATACAGTTACAATAAGTTTTAAGGCAATATATAATAAATGCCTTGACCGAAACCGAAATTCGTTTCGGCTTTAGTCCATGAAACAAAGTAATGGAAAAAATAACCAAAAGTCGAAGTGATGCTATAATACTTTTTTTTTATTTATTTATTTAGTTAGTAGTTCAAGCCTAGTTCTGAGGGCGTTCGAATTTTACTTTCGTCACAGTATTTCACATAAATAGAAACACTTTCTAAAAGCACATGAGCATCAAAGCAAGGCCAAGAAGACCTACTTTGTACTTTTATTACAAACAAGGAGGCGTGAGATTGGAAAGTATGATAATGCAAGTTATAGTTTAAACAAAGGTTTCGGAAGCGTTCGTGATGAGCGTAGTTTGTTAGGCAAAGCTGTAGATAAAAAGGATAAAAGTTTCTAGTAACGCGTTGTGGGACAGCAAGACTTATATTAGGTAACAAAGCGATAGAGTCGATTACTCCTGGCAGGAGTTTACGAATAACGAGAAGGCCAAGCTAACTTCGTCTGTGCCGAAGTTTTTATACCCTTGCAAATGCTGGATATGAAATGTCAGAGTTTAAGAACGCTTACAAAAAACAAACAAACATTTTTCGAACTAAAATCCATTTTCCGACAGATAAACATCTGATTTCGGACAAATTTCAAAATTAACAATCGCCGAATTTAAGAACGATAAAGTTGAAAACAAAAAAGATTTTCTCACTAAGACTCATTTTCCGAACGATCGGTCCTATGGCAGCCTTAAGATATAGTCATCCGACTTCGCCCAAATCATATTAATAGGTACACACATCAACTCTGACTTTAAGGTAACAGAAAACAGTTTTATTCATTGTTTCAAAGTTAAAATTTGTTCTCATTGGTTCTTAAACTATTTGTTTTTAATAAAATAAACTTAATTGTAACATAGAATAATAATATAACATAAAAGAGATCATTTTGTGTTTCAGATACGTTTTCAGTGTGATCATAATAATAGGTACACTTCATGTGTTGGTAAGAAAAAAAATTTTAATTTCCATTTTGTGTTCTTTTTTTAGGTAAATTAGTATTTCCTAACTTAGTATCCAGTGTATCCACCTCTATTTTTGGCCACTACTGCTATTCTTTTTGGCATACTTTTAATAAGAGCCTGGCAGGTCTCTACTGGTGTCTCATACCACAGTTTTTTGACACCTTCCCATAATTTTTGTTTATTTGAAAATGAATGCTTTGCCAATTTCTTTTTTAAGTCTCCCCATTGGGATTGGCTTGGCCACTTCAGAACGTCAACTTTTTGGTTCTCGAAAAATTTAGATAACAGCCTTGATGTGTGTTTAGGATCATTTTCTTGCTGAAATACCCAACGTAATGGCATATTTTCCTCAGCATACGGTACCATAACTGTTTCCAATATGGATTTGTACTCTTCAGCATTCATTTTGTTCGTAGTCTGATAAATTGGACCTACGCCGTACCAGGAGAAGCAACCCCGAGATACCATTATATTGCCACCTCCATGTTTGACTGTTTTTTTTGTAAACCGTGGATGGAATTCCTTTCCATTAGGGCGTCGAACATTCCTTTCACAGTCATTTCCAAACAAATTAATCTTGGTTTCATCGCTCCATAATATGTTTCTCCATTTTTTCTCCCCGGTACATCCTACCCAGTCTTTGTGGTCCCTTGCAAAAGTTTGCCTCATGGTGATATTTTTTTGCGCATAAGTGGGACTTTTCTGGCAATTCTTCCTGGTATGTTGGCATCTTGTAGTCGTCTTCGGATAGTTGGAGCACTAACTGAATTCCCAATTTCGGCTGCAATAGCCTTCGATGACTTAAATGGGTCCTATTTGCTCAAAGTTACTATGTAGTGGTCAAGGGCTTCTGTTGTTTTTTGTGGCCTTCCACGGGTTTCCTGTCTTGGTTTTCTTTCTAATGCATTTTTAACAAAATTATGAGACCTGTTTATTAATTTGGCGATGGCTCGTAAAGATTTGCCTTCTTTTCTCAGACTAAGAACCAATCGAGCTTCTTCTTTAGTACAACGAGAATTCCGACCCATTTTTTCTAAAAAAAATAATTATTTAATTCTCTGTATTGACAGGAGCTATACTTAATTTACCTTTAGTTACCAAAAGATCACTGATTACAAAATTATTCACTTGATACTTCTGAGAAACGGAGGCTGTTCCTATTATTATGATCAGGCGAAATGTGTGGTGGACTCGCAATTTATAGAAAAACTTTGATATACGGAACAGCCCCTCTTTCAACTCTTTCTCACAGTGTGGCCAGACATTGACAACAACAAAAAACCAAAAATTAGGTTGTCAACACTAAAAGTACGAAAAAACCATCTATAATTAAAAAATTCCGGTGTGTACCTATTAATATGATCAGGTGTGTATTTAAAAGCATATAAAATTAGTAATCAGCTGAGTTTATGGACGCTAACATTGAAAACAAAAAAAAATTCCTACTAAGACCCATTTTCGGCCGATCGGTCCTATGGCAACCATAAGATAAAGTCACCCGATGCCAATCAACTTTTTCAAATTAGTTTGAATGCTTTTAATATTAATAATCAACGACCTTAAGAACGAAATACTTGAAAACAAAAAAGTTTTTCTCACTAAGACCCATTTTTCGACCGATGGTTCCTATGGCAGCTATAAGATTATAGTCATCCGATCCGGTCGGTTCCGACATATTAGCAGCGTGCAGTAAAAAGAAGACTCTGTTCAAAATTTCAGCTCGATAGCTTTATAACTGAGAGACTAGTTTGCGTAGAAACAGACAGACGGACAGACAGACGGACGGACAAAGCTCAATCTCAGACTCAGCTCGTCGCCCTGATCAAGAAAATATCTATATATATATAAAATTTGTATACTCTTGGCAAGGGTAAAAAAATAGTTTCAGTAGAAATGGTTCAGAAAATTTAGAAAACATAAATAATAAAAAAAAAAGTTGGATCAAACTTATCAGAAATTTGTGGAAGCATTTAATACTGATAAATATCAAGTTTGGTAGCAATAGCATTGAATTTTTTCTATGGCAGCAATACTATATAGTTGTCCGATGTTCATCAAGCTTGTTGTAATTATGAAAAAACATAAAATACCTATAAATACCTATTTGGGGACGTTTGCATTGAAAACAAAAAAGTTTTTCTCACTAAAACTAGTTTTCGATCGATCGTTCCTATGCCAGAGCTATTTGCTATATCCGTCCAATCCGGCCGGTTCCGACAAACGTGCAGCGTTTTTGTACTAAAATACTTTGTCTGGTCTTTGTAATTGAAGCAAGAATTTACCTTTGCTTTGTTTACCTTTCCAAATTCGTAGTTTACCGATTTTATCATCTTAACTAAATATGAAGCTATAAATATATGATAGAAGGGGTTCAGTTGCGAATAGCCACAAATTCGATTCGATTTATGGTCCGGTTCGAGGGACCGGTATGCAAACTTGTTCAATGTTGTTGCTAGCTTATTTTCCCAAAATATATTTTGAAATTACTTTTACATCTGCGAGCAGACACGCCCGAGTACCATTGCCTCAGACCAAGTGTATGGGTTTTTAACCAAAGGTTATGCTCAAGACTTTCGCCATTTTATGACCACTAACGGCACTTGCTGCCTACTCAGTGACCAGCAAGCGCAAGCGCACAATAATTTCATTAGGTAAAGTGATAACCAACGACAAACACCCATTTGGAATGCTCTCACCAAGTGGGAGATAATTAGACAACATGCTTCAGACAAATGGGAACACTTTCGTGCCAGGGCAGGGTATGTCCACATGGCCCGCAACACTTCACGAGTGATTTAAAAAGACATTAAAAATATATGACAAATTGGAGTTGCTGAAGCGCAAGAGATCTTTCCCAGACCAAAAATTGGCTGGGAGTCTCATTAAAAGTGTGACCAACTGACCATTAATGTTCCATCCCCTTGCCATCCCACGTTATTTTAATTAGGCCCACAGAGGGCACTCACCATCATCATCAGGCAATTCGCTGCGCACACCCACACGATTTCCCCCTGGGGAAGTGCTTAAGTGCCAAAGGATGAGCAGGAGCGGGAGGATGTGTACTGTTTGGCTTTTTGAAGGTGTTGTAATTGCACTCAGCTCACTTGATTCTCGATAAAAGCGGAACACAGTGTGCCCATTTTGGGGTGGGTCGGATGCAAACAAATTAAAAAGCACTTAACCCGCTGGTGGAGGAGAGGGGGAATGGGAAAGGGGATTGGTGGCGCCATTCGGCGATCGTAAATTTTCGTTAAAATCTCTCGCCAACACTGGCGTGTGGCGTCAGACAAAGCTGAAACCGAAACCGAAAAGAGTTTAACATCCTGTTTCGGGGCTTACCTGGATCTGGATCCCCAGGCCATCTTAATTGAGGTTTAACACAACATTTACCGCTTTTCGCTAATCGCCTTGAAGAAGGCCGGCACAAAGATGTTGAAATCCCTATTCGGGGAGTGGCCGACCTTCCGTTCTCCTCGCACTCTCCCCCTCCCTCACTCGGCATGATTTTGATTCATTCATAAAACGAGCGATTCGGATTCGGCTTTTGTTTTTATTTGGATTCCGGCTTAATAGCAACACGTCATGTCATTTCATTTCAGTTTCGGTTGACCCGGAGCCAGGGGTCTCCTACCGCGAGCCCCCTTTGGAGTAATGTTCGACGTTTGCTCATCACGCAATGTCGCGTTCGCGTTTTCAAATCTCGCGCGGCTCTTTTCATCAAGTCCTCTTGGTTTTTGCTTTTTTGGTTTTTGTTATTGTTATTCACATTGCATTTATATTTAATAATATTGACGTTTGGCCCATTAGTTGACCCTCGTTAGAGGAGCCCGAAATCAAGTTGATTCATTTTTGGTGTTGTTTTTTTCCGATTCTTTTCATTCAGAGAATTTTAAAATGGAAGAGCAGCAAATAGAAGCTTAATTTATCAAAACAGAAAGGGTTACAAAATAAGGCGAAATTACTGTCTTAAAAAGAGCAAAAATAAAGCGACGCAAGCCAGCTCTGACCTACTTTATTGACCGCTGGCTAGTGACTGAAAAGCTGTTTGCTCTCTTGGCACAAGCCTCGGCATGAGTTCGACTCGCGTTGGTGTGAATTACGAAATGTATTACTTTTTCGGAACAAAAAATCTGTTGAATTTGTTCGTTATTGCGTTGATTTCAAAAGCATCAAACATGGTATCAAATTTGAAACCATGTAACCCGCATTACCCTGAGCAATTCTATAGTTTTGTGAACTCTTAGCGTAGCTCTTCATATTTGCCTTCTTCTTCTGTTTTTCTAGATGCCCGAAAGGTTAGCAATGATTCCATTGCCGCTGGCTTCTTCACTTAATTTACTCAGAGTATATTAAGTTTATGCAAAAGTATGTAACAGGGAGAAGGAATCGTTTCCGACCCTATAAGGTATATATATTTTTGATCAACTACCGAGTCGATATAGCCATTTCCGTCTGTCCGTCTCTCTGTATGAAAGCACAGATCTCAGAGATGGTAAGAGATAGTGGTTTGACATGTATGGGACATATATTTCTTATACTTGCAGGCTGATCAAGTTGATTTTCAATTTTTGCCACGCCCCCTCCCGCTCCCGCAATTTGGAAAAAACGTCATATCTCCCACAGTTTTGATGATATTCTAAAGATAGTTAGTAATTTGCATTATTTATCGATTTGCCAAAAAAATTATAAAAACCGAATGAACAATATTCAAGTTATGAGCAAAAAACGGCCCGGATCTTAACAATGAACAGGTCTATTGAGGTAATTGAGACGTCATTTGAAGCGTAATATGAACTACATTCTGACTGCGCCAAAAAAATATAGATTTACTGTATATTTATAAATTTAGTACAAAAACAAGAAAGAAAATCGGTCAAGCCCGACTATAACATACTCTGTACCCTTAACGTCGCAGCTCGCATTTGCTCACGAGTTATATTCGCTCATCTCTAAGTTTCACTCTCTCTCTCTCTTTCTCTCTCTCTCACTAAGATTGCCGTTCAATAGAATGCTGTGGTGATGGGTGGGGGGTGGTGGGTGTTCACTGGCCGTTTTTTGCTCATAACTTGAGTATCGCTCATCCGATCTTTATCATTCCTTCAGCAAATCGATAAATAATTTTGTTTACAAGGTATCCCTAGAAGGTACAAACGATCTATCTTGAAAACTGTAGGAGATATGACGTTTTTTCCGAATTGCGGGGGCGAGAAGGGGCGTGGCAAAAATTGAAAATAAACTTGATCTGCCTGCAAGTATAAGAAATATATGCCCCATACATGTCAAACCTCTATCTCTTACCATCTCTGAGATCTCTTCGTTCATACGGACGGACGGACGGACAGACAGACAGACAGACAGACGGACATGGCTATATCGACTCGGCTGTTGATGCTGATCAAGAATATATATACTTTATAGGGTCGGAGAAGCTTCCTTCTGCCTGTTACATACATTTGCACAACTTCATGATCCCCTGTTCCCATTTTTAATGGGAACAGGGTATAAAAACACCATTTTTGGTGCAAACACACCAAGTGTGGCAACCGTGACTATAGGTACATTTCTGGTTGTAAACTAGACACATTCCCTGCAGGGTATAGAAGAGACGCATACTCTCCACTCTGCAACAAATATGCAAAATATGCAATAAATATGCAAAATATGTAATTGTATGAAAACTGTACCAAAGTGCGAAATTTATAAAAATTGTCATTCTTGAGCTTAGATTATTATAAAGAATTTATAGATGCCACGGTTAAATGGAAGCTGTAGACCGAGCAAGTGAAAGGTGTACCTTGAAAGTTCTAAAATATTGTGAAATTTCTAAATTGTTTATTAATTTCAGATTTTTATAAAGATTTTATGGACGGCTAGAGTACACGGATAAATAAAGGAGATGTGGAACAAATGGTCAAAAAAATCGCGAAATTTTCAAAATTCTCATTTGAGTTTAGATTATCATAAAGAATACCTTTCTGGCGGGTAAATAGGAGAAGTAGATTAAGTGGTCAAAACAATCGCGAAATTTGCAAAATTTTCAAAGGACCTAAGATAACTATGAAGGTTGGATAGATGGCAATTGAAGACTCGAATGGATTGAATTGGTCAAAATTTGCCAAATTTTCATATGACCAAAGATTATTATGAAGACTTAATAGACGGCAATAGTGGACGGGTAAATATAGGAAGTGTAGACCGAACTGTCCAAAAAATCGCGAAATTTTCAAAATTATTAACCGAGTTTAGATTATTCGCGAAATTTGCAAAATTTTATGAGTTTTGGGAATCATTAAGATGTGATAGATGGCAATTGTGGACGCGTAAATGGTTAACTCCAACGGTCCAAAAAGTTGCGAAATTTACAAAACTTTTGCATGAGTTAGATTACAATGTAGACAGGTAAATTGACGGGTCAAGATCAAGCGGTCCAAAAATCCTGATATACACACAAATTTATGATTGGTTCAGATTATCATGAAGATTTAATAGTTGGAAATTAAAGACGGGTAAATAGGAGGTGTCGGTCAATCGGTTTAAAGAAATTTTAACATTTGCGAAAATCTAATATGAGTTTAGATTGACACGAAGACGGGTATATCGACGGGTAAATAGGAGGTGAAGATCATACGGACCAAAAACTCGTGAAATTTGAAAAAAAAAAATGTAATGAGTTTAGATTATCATGAAGATTTGATAGATGGCAATTGTCTATTAAGCTTCACTTCTTCGTATTGTGTTTAAAATTCTAAAGGGGGCGCAGCAACGCACGCCGTGTGCCTGCTATGTAAATATGTATTGCAAAACAGTTTGATGGCAAATCTCTTAGCCATTTTTGAATTAAAAGTGTGTTTTTATCACTCATTTTCGGCATTTTAAATGATTACAAGTTGAATTGGTGATGTTGATTTACAAGTTCAAACAGATTTGCAACAAAATCAGAAAATGGTTAGCACAGAATCATTATGTAATTTCATAAAAAAAGGTTTTTTGCATATTCTGCATATTTTGCATATTTTTTTATGCAAATATGCAATTTATGCAAAATTGTTTTTAGCGGACTTAGATCATTGATCAATAAAAATAAGATGTGTGCAATCAGAACTTAAATCGGACATGCGGTTCAAAATATGCAAATATGCAAAATCCGATGTCTAATTATAACATACTAACAAGCATAATAACTTAAGTTAAGTAGCAATTTCATAAGAATATTTAATTAGAGCTTACAGACTCAATATTTTCTTCTTATGAGAATATAAACTTAACGATTTCTTTTCATAAGTTAATGAGATATTCCGACTCCAACTTTTTTTTAAGAATAATATAAATATAAATGGTGGGGTCTTTTCATTAATTACACAAGGCAACAAATTTAGACTTTTTCCAGTATATTGAAGGGTTGGTGGTGATTCTATATGATTTTCGGTGTGCTTAACACGAATCTGTTTTTTAGAAATAGTCCATCGCGTCGAGATTTTCCATAATTTGAGCTTAAAGATACAAAAAATGCCCTAAATGCGTTTTGTGGAGAATCAATACTTTTGTTTTGACTTTCTTTGATATTATCAGAAAGAACTACTCCTTAACTTTGAAATAAACTATCCCAAGC
>JBAMBO010003718.1:0-10235 GCA_037044535.1 Lordiphosa magnipectinata
ATGCCAACTATTGGTTCGAATAAAACTCTGCTGTGAACATGTTGAGTATGCAAGTTTGATGAATAGAGCGCGAAGCCTGTTTATTCGGGTGTTGAGTAATGTGTGAGCGTTTTGCAACCGTTCTCTGGTACAGAGTATAAATACACTGGACAAAGAAGGCCCGGCCCGACTCCATTGGGGATTGCTTGACAATGTGTTGTTCATCGGTCAGCAAACTGAACGTCATGCAAAGCATTCATTTGCTCCTTATAGCGTGGTTGGGGCATCTGATTTGGAGCATTGCGCTGTGTCTCCTCCAGAAAGTAAACAGCTGTCTTCGCCAAAGGGGCAATATTCCGGGAAATGGCCACACGCACAATGACCGCAATTAGTTCACTGGCCAAATCCATGATATAGGGCATTATATAATCGGGAAAAACATGGGCTTTGCTGCGTGGTATATTCTTAACTAAGCAGTAGGTGTGGCACCTTGACGGCAGATTTTTGGGCCAGATGCAGCTAAAGATAGAGAGAGAAAGAGAGATTTAGATGAAGATTTGTCACATTTGATCACAATAAAGGGCAAAATGCAATCCAATATAGTCTCGAAGGTAATATACTTGGACAACTTTTGCCACAGTTGAGGGGTTATTCGACTGTGTCAATCCACGTATGCAGAAGGTGACCACAGGAACGATTAAAAGAGACCATCACCTGGCCCAATCTTTTTCTCAGCTGCCTACTCTTTCTTCAACGAACAGATAAACATATATCATGGAGGCTAAGAATTGGCTCATGCGCTCATTCTCAATGCCAGCCAAATGATTCTCCACCAGCTCGCGTTTCCCACGTCTGTAGGTGCTCTCGGTCCAGACCTCCAACAAAGCGAAGCTGGAAAATTAAAAATGTCCTAACTAGAATTCCCCTTTTCAACCCTACTTTACTTACCTCGCAGAAAATATGCGAAAATATGTCGAGCAGAGAAGTATTACCCGCATAGATTAGATACCGAACGAACTTATTCGTTCTAAATTTATCAACAAATAAAGTTGCAACCAATGACTAGCTGAAAATCCGTATGAAATCCGCTTTTCTTAAGAAATTCGGATTTCGTTGTTTGGAGAAACTATCGTAAATGTCTTGGACCGATTACATACGTTAATTTGTCGGGTGGGGACAGACGAAACAGCTCACAGAGTAAGGCAGACAGAACAATTCACAGAACAAGAGATACAGTACAGCACACAAAGCAAGAGATACACAACAGCTCACAGAGCAAGACAGACAGAACAACTCCCAGAGCAAGACTGACAGAACAACTCTCTTAGCAAAAGAGCTGAGGTTGAGTTGCCAATTGATTTTAATTGAATTTTGCTAAATCTCCTAACAAAACACAAGAGGTTTGAAACCAACCGCAAGAAATTTTATAGGACCCCGAGAACTGGTTTTACGTTCGAATTTGGTTGGAAAAGATTTCCGTGACATCTCCGAATGAGTTTTTTTCAGAGTAAATTTATAGTTTTAATGAAATTGAAAAACTTTAATAAAACTTTAACAAAAGTTCCCAAAACTTGCCATCAAATTGTCACAAATAAATGCAATTAAAAAAAACAGAAAATTGAACATTGTTAAGCAGATATCAATACCAACAGAGCCCATTCTCCCATCCTTCCCGATGATATCACAAAATCACAGCACAGAACAAGCGTGTCAGACCGCAAAAAAAAAAATAAAAATAAAGAATGCGTCGCATGAATATATTAAATGACAAAAGCCGAGAGGAAATGCCGGAAAAATGTTTTGCTATCAACGACTCTGAGAGTGAGCAGGGATAGCAGGAGCAAGCGAAGTTGTGGTGGGAGTTGGGATACAGATACCATTAAGTGGCAACAATGCGACGAAGCGCAAGAAAAATTAAAAGGGTCACTTTACAAGGACTTACAAAAACGTTAAACAAAAACCCACACACAAAAAATGAGATGAAAAGTATGGAAAATAAATTCATATTTGAGGGGATGGCGCTACAATGTTTGCGCCTTTTGTTGTGTTCCATTTGGGATGGAGGGTGAAATGATGCCTGTGTTTACACAAATAATCGCTGAAAAATTAAGTTTGGAAAATTGCTTTTTTAAATTAGTTTTTGGGTGAATTCTATCAAGTTCTCTAGTTTCACAATTGATCGAAAGAGGTCAAACCCTCAAGCCAGATTAATCTATGAGCTTAGAATACTTAAGTGGCCATGGGTCGGAATAGAAAGACCACGCTTAAGCCCTATCCCAAGAAACTGGCAATAAAAAAAGGGGATTTTCCACGAAATGGAGAGTCCCAAACGCGTGACCCACCCAAAGCAAAGGACACGTCTCTAATTGAGCGCAACGCTGAATGCTTGGAAAAAAAAATAAGAATTAAAAACGAAGGAAAAAATAAAACGCTGTATTTATACCACAATGGACTCGACTCGGTTTGTTTTTCCGCTGCTAAGCTTATATTTTTCAAGATGCTTCAAAACGCACACAAAATGGACGTGGAATTAAAAATTGTAAATGGTCTTTGGGTGTGGGAGAGTGGGGCTCGGGTGGGTGGTGTGCTTAACAAAACAAACGAAAAGAAGGCAACAGCAACGTAAAAAAAGGAATCACATTAAAATTCGTAGCGCTAGGCCTAATCCTTTCCCATAAAGGAAGTAAGAGGAAGCCCTCATTATGCCAAAGCGAGGGCCAATTTTAATGACCCAAATCCGGCAGCACACAAAAATATTCTATGGAATCAAAAAGCAGATTTTTTTTTTGATTAATTATGTGCCGAAATTGTGAATGAATTTGAGGTCCTCATTGGTAAAGGTAAGGTAAGTCAGGTAATCTTGGTATTGTCTGTTTTTTTGACAGTGGCTGGCTGGGCGATTACTTTGCCTCCCGTCGCCGCTTTCATGCTAAATTTATCAAATGCGTAATGAGCGCACGTGAGTTGCATGCCATATGCTGTTCGGACTTTCCTTTTCTCTACTTTTTTTGGCCACTATTTCACTTCGTCGTCGGGCTGTTAATTACAACTTAAATTGACAGCAAAAATTGGACCGGAAAATTGTGGGTTTTTCATGCGGTCGGCATATTAAGCGCTTACACTTTTTGGGGCGGAGGCGGAGGCGGGCGAGCGAAGTAGACAAATGAAGACTTAAGACCTACTTAAGGCCAAAAGGCAGTCAAGTAAAAATTTGCTCAAACTCCTAAGCAGCCTAAAAGTATGCAACACAAAAAATATGTAAAATTTTAAAAAACATCAAATTAGCTAAGAAGCTCATCAGTAAAAATGAATGAAAGAGAATAAGAGTCTGGGAGCAGGGGCAACCATTTAACCCTAATTTGACACACATGTTATCATAGGCAGAGTTGTGCTCATAGGGGTGAGACCGAGGGGAAGTCACAAATAAATACATTTACGGTTATCAAGGGTTAAAAAATAAATAACAAAGGGAAAATCTGTAGTTGCAGAAAGGGTGAAGTTTAGATACCCTTAACTATATAGAGCAGAGGTGCCCAGAATCAGCTGACGTTTGCGTGAATTTTACATATATTTTTATAAGTGTGCCCATATATAAGCCAAAGAGGCTAAATACAGAACAAAAATCGCGTTGGGCGAGGATCAAATTATTGCCTGTTTGAGACACAAAGAGCATGCCATTAACAAGGCAGACCTGTTTGAGATAACGGGCATAAACTCGGACTACTAAAGGGTGATTTTTAATAAACTTTCTTTTTGGTCACACTGTTTTGTGGCAGCTCTGTCAAACATGTTCAGTTTGGTCTATAATTTAAGACTTGAAGCCACACGACCTACCACAACGGCTAACTTTTGGTGAATGGGCGCTGGCAAAGTTGGATGAAGATCGACTTTTTTATCGGAAAATTGTGTTTAGCGACGAAGCTCATTTCTGGTTGAATGGATTCGTGATCAAACAAAACTGCCGTATTTGGTGTGATGAGCAGCCAGCAGCATTACAAGAATTGACAATGCATCCCGAATAATGCACTGTTTGGTGTGGATTATGGGCCGGTAGCATCTTTGGAACGTACATTTTAAAAGATGACGAAAGCAGGAACGTTACTGTGAATGGAGAGAACTTTTTTATACCCTTGCAAAGGGTATTATAATTTTACCCAGGAAGTCAGGTGCATCAGCATTACTGAAACCAGAAGACTGGCGTACAGGACTGGCCACATGAAGCAATGCACGTATTCACAGACGGCTCCAAGATGGCCTCAGGAGTCGGAGCCGCTGTATACTGCGATGAGCCGGAATTGAGGCTCTCTTTAAACTGCCAGACCACTGCACCATATTCCAGGCGGAGGTCTTCGCAATAAGGAAAGCAGCGGAATTGGCAAAACAATACGCACCAAACAACCAAATAAACATATACGTTGACAGCCAAGCGGCAATCAAAGCAATGCAGAGACACACCATTAACTTCAAACATGTTCTGGCAAGCAGGGAGGCAATAGATTCCCTCAGCGTCTCTAGAAAGGTGCAAATCTACTGGATTCCCAGCCACCGGGGCATTGATGGAAACGAAATGGCTGACAGTCTTGCAAAAGCCGAAACCGCACTAAGCCAAGAAGCAACACTAAACATATCTATCTCCGTACAGACGCTACACAGCAAGATGGAGGAGATAGCGGAGAAAGAAGCAAAGGAAAAGTGGAAGAACACAACCGGCTGCAGAATCTCAAAAATCATGTGCAAGACAAGAGACAAAAAACTCACGCACTATATGCTACAGCTCCAAAGAAGAGACTGTAGACTGCTTATAGGCATACTAACTGGTCTCTGCCTAGCAGCTGCTCACGCGAAAAAGCTAGGAATCACAACAACGGACATCTGCAGGAAACGTAAGGAACCTGGAGTCGTTGAAACTCTGGAACACCTCATCTGCAGCTGCCCAGCGATCGCTAAGACGAGACTAAGACATCTGCACTCCCCAAGTCTCACCTCTCTTGAAGAGGCGGCAAGGAAGTCTCCCAAACAACTATTGGCATTTGCCAAAACGTCAAACATCCTCTTGGATTTCTAATGGTACCCAGAAAAAGCCACCCGGCCTCACTAAGGACCCTACAAAGGGCCAGCCGGAACTACCTACCTACCTTGCAACGCATAGAAATATTAATTTCCGATCCTATAAACTATATATATCCTTGATCAGTGCGACGAGCTGAGTCGATTGAGCTTTGTCCGTCCGTCTGTCTGTCTGTTTCTACGCAAACTTGTCTCTCAGTTTTAAAGCTATCGAGCTGAATTTTTGCACAGAGTCTTCTTTTTACTGCACGTTGCTAATATGTCGTAAACGACCAGATCGGATGACTATATCTTATAGCTGCCATAGGAACCATCGGTCGGAAAATGGGTCTTAGTGAGAAAAACTTTTTTGTTTTCAATGTTAGCGTCCTGAAACTCGGCGATTATTAATACGATGTGCTTTCAAACAGATTTGCAAACTTTGGTCAAGATTGGATGACTATATCTTATAGCTGTCATAGGAACCATCGGTCGGAAAATGGGTCTTAGTGAGAAAAACTTTTTTGTTTTCAATGTTAGCGTCCTTAAACTCGGCCATTATTAATATTATTCACACAGATTTGCAAACTTTGGTCAAAATTGGATGACTATATCTTATAGCGTCCATAGGACCGATTGGTCGGAAAATGGGTCTTAGTGAAAAAAACTTTATTGTTTTCAAGTAAATCGTTTTTAAGGTCGGCGATTATTAATATTAAACGCTTACAAACTCATTTGAAAAAGTTGATCGCCATCGGGTGACTATATCTTAAGGTTGCCATAGGAACTATCGGTCGAAAAATGGGTCTTAGTGAGAAAAACTTTTTTGTTTTCAATGTTATCGTTCTTAAATTCGGCCACTATTAATATTATATGCTTTCAAGCAGATTTGCAAATTTTTGTCAAAATCGGATGACTATATCTTATAGCTGCCATAGGACCGATCGGTCGGAAAATGGGTCTTAGTGAAAAAAACTTTTTTGTTTTCAAATAAATAGTTCTTAAAGTCGATGATTCTTAATATTAAACTAATTTGAAAAAGTTGATCGACATCGGGTGACTATATCTTCTGGTTGCCACAGGACCGATCGGTCGGAAAATGAGTCTTAGTGAGAAAAACTTTTGTGTTTTAAATTTTATCTTTCTTAAACTCGGCGATTGTTAATTTGAAATGTTTTCAAAAAGATTCGCGGAAATTTGGTCGAAATCAGATGATTATCTGTCGGAAAATGGGTTTTAGTTACAACAATTTTTGATTTTTATTTAAGCGTTCTTATACTCTGACATTTCAAAGACAGGAATAACAACTTCGGCACAGACGAAGTTAGCTTGGCCTTCTCGTTTTTGCCTAAAATGGAAGAGCTGGACTTGGCTGACATGTGTTTTCAACAAGACGGTGCCACATGCACGCGAAACAATGCACAGTGTTTCGTTTAGAACAATCTAGAAAATGAAAATTGTTTTACTATGTTTTTGTGATTAAGAGGTCGAAACAAGAAAAAAATTATTCCAGAGGAGGGGTCGGACATGCACCGTTCGTTAGTTAGGGGCACTTAAAAATTAGAGATTGATTTTCCATGTAATATTTTAATTAAGGAAAGTATTTATCATTTTTAAATCGTTAAGATAAGTTTTATGAAGGAAACATTATTTAATTTTAACGTATAAGTATAGGGGAATTCCAATTTTGTGTGTATCACAGCGTCAGACTCATTTGAGGCGAAATTTTCTGACCACACATAGAACACCAACTTGTAATTAGACTTACAGTCTATCGAAAAAAAAATCAACTTTGTGCAAATCGGTGCTCCATTTTTAGGGGTACGTCACTCCAGTGATGATTCCGTCATTTTGTTAGCTAATAGTTTCCTCGCGATTGAAACTCTCGGTCCTTTTGGGCTCCTGTTTCCCCTCCATTGTCGATTTATGATGTCAAAATAATGAGTGAATATTCAACAAATTATTTGATTTTGTATTTAAATTTGGTAAAAAGTGAGCCGAACTAATGTTCGAATTAAAGCCTTCAGCTAAAAACCCAGAACCTTTAAGTTTTGAACATTAACCATTGGTAAATTTTGGTTCGAACCTACTAAATTTTCTAGGCTGGGCAAACTGTTTTCTAAAGTGACTAATGCCCGTTTTACAGGGTAGCCAAAAAAGAAACAAAACGGAAAACATATGCTAAATGCCGTTATTTGAATGCAAGGAAGACAACAATATCAATACGCACACATGTGAAGGGGGTGACGAAGTAAACGGCAAGCGGAAACGGAAATCACAACAAAGTGCTGACATGTGCCGCGGTTGCCGCTGGTAGGACGGGTGATGGGCCTATGTGGTTGCCCACACTGCGTGGGTGTCAAGTTCCTTTTCACGCGCAAATTGAGTGCTTAAGCGGTTTAGTTGGCACGTCTCCTTCCCCCTGTGTGTGAGTGTGTTTGTGTGTGTGCCATATAAAGGGGTTAAGGATACGGCGGAAGTTCATCATGATGGAATGTGTGTGTGTGTGTGAGAGAGTGTGGGTATGCTCTGTGTGGCGGCGTTATTAAGCTGTCTCAACATGCATCTTTCAGTTACTTAAGAAGCACACCCAACTCGCTGACTCTACTTCCTTTTTTTTGTAAGATAAGCCTGCAAATTTCGTATTTAATTCATGGCCGATTCGGTTGATTTGCAAAAAAATATTATTTATTGTCTATGCTAGCAGCTTCCTTCACGACATTTATGTGTGTGGGCCGCGATAAGGACATGAGTCAGCAGCCGGGGGAGGGTGAAGTCCACAAAAATTCATATCATTTGCATACGGTTCTTTTTCCTTTGCGCCGCGTGCCAGCAACATAATTTGCAAAAATAAAAAAAAAAAAATAGATTCCATTCCATTTCCCTTTGCATACTTACAGGCTCCCAAGATAAAGATGCCGCACTTCTCTGGTTTGCTATTTTGCTGGTTCGCCGTTTGCCTCATTTGTTTGTTATTTATGAAAATCCCCCTAAGAACTCCCTGTTATATGTTTGCATAGAGCAGCTGCAACCGAACACACTTGCACAATAATAATAATACTACATACTTAATAATAAACATTACACATACGTTGGCCTCGCTGCTCCATTGATGCCAAGAAATTATGTTTTTGATTTTTATTGCCCTGACAAACATATGATGTTCCGTATTCCAATTGCAGGGAAAGGCTTTTGACTGCCTGGGGATTTCCTATTTTATTTTTTTTATTTTTGTTAAGCTCGCGCAATTCCATGAGTTTTTTATGGTACTTTCATCTGCTTACACACATATGTGGTCGCTTGTAATTGCAATTTGAATTCAATTTGAGAAACGAGCAATAGAAAAAAAAAGCTTATCGCTAACGATCATCAGAGAAACGTGGGGAGACAAAGAAAGCTTAGGTGAAACCCAATATCTGGGGTTAAATTGATGGTAATAACCGCTAGTCTAGGGGAGCTGAGCTGGGCATCTTATGCTAGCCGCAAATAATATGGTTACAAGTTTGAAAAGCTTCCGCTAAAAATATGCACAATTCTTATGCACAATTTCCGCATTGATAGCAAAGCGAAATGATAAAATAAATAGATTGTTTTATTAATTTTATATAAATTCCGATATTACTATTTTTTTGGCCAATATTGTGCAAGGAAATCTTACAAAAAACAAAAATTCTAAAAAGACAGTCAGAACTATTCACAAATTCAACACCCGTAATAGCATCTGGTTCTGTTTAGATACTCGATTCCAAAATTTATTGAGATATTTAAAAAAAAAACTATCTTCGCCATATGGCCGAGTAAAACATGGACCAAACCAAGGCTCTAACTTTAACCAAAAACCTCGAAACTCAAATTTTTTAACACAAAATGCATACATATATGTATGTTATTGCGACAAGGTCCAGTATATTGAAGTGTTAGTGGTGATTCCGGATGACTTTCATGTACTGAACACGAATGTGCTTTCAGAAATGGTCTATCACATCGAGATTATTAGTAATTTGAGCTTAAAGTTTAAAACGAGAAGGCCAAGCTAACTTCGTCTGTGCCGAAGTTTTAATACCCTTGCAAATGCTGTTTTTGAAATGTTAGAGTTTAAGAACGCTTACATAAAAATGTTTCTAACTAAAATCCATTTTCCTACAGATAAACATCTGATTTCAAACATATCAAATTAACAATCGCCGAGCTTAAGAACGATAAAATTGAAAAAAAAGTTTTTCTCACTAAGACTGATTTTCCGACCGATCGGTTCTATGGCAGCCTTAACATATAGTCATCCGATTTCGACCAAATTTTGCGAATCTATTTGAAAACATATAAAAAAAGTAATCAGCGAGATTAAGGACACTAACATTAAAACAATAAAATTTTCTTACTAAGACCCATTTTCGACCGATCAGTTCTATGGCAACCATAAGATATAGTCACCCGATGTTGATCAACTTTTTCAAATTAGTTTGAAAGCGTTTAATATTAAAAAACACCGACCTTAAGAACGATTTACTTAAAAATAAAAGATTTTTTTTTTCATTAAGACCCATTTTCCGACCGATCGGTCCTATGGCAGCTATATGATATAGTCATCCGATCTTGACCAAAATATGCAAATCTGTTTAAAAGCATATAATATTAATAATGGCCGAATTTAAGAACAATAACATTGAAAACAAAAAAGTTTTTCTCACTAAGACCCATTTTTCGACCGATAGTTCCTATGGCAGCTATAAGATATAGTCATCCGATCCGGTGGGTTCCGACATATTATCAGCGTGCAGTAAAAAGAAGATTCTGTGCAAAATTTCAGCTCGATAGCTTTAAAACTGAGAGACTAGTTTGCGTAGAAACAGACAGACAGACGGACGGACGGACAGACGGACGGACAAAGCTCAATCGACTCAGCTCGTCGCCCTGATCAAGAATATATATAGTTTATGGGGTCGGAAATGAATATTTCTATGCGTTGCAAACTTCTGGGCAAAATTATAATACCCTTTGCAAGGGTATAAAAACGTATTCAAATAAGAAAAATGGCGTTTGTACGATTTTGCATTTAAAAATCTTGAAATGGGCTATGAATGAATTTAAGATTGGCTTACATAAGTTTAATTTGATTGTTTAAGTATGAATCTATGATAAAACAGTGTTTATGAGGCTCGGTGGACTCTTCTGTGGAATTGCCCATATAAAAAGCTTCATAGAACTAAGGG
>JBAMBO010003720.1:0-34948 GCA_037044535.1 Lordiphosa magnipectinata
AAGACTGACTGCAGAACCCGGAGTTTAAAGCTTGACTCCGGAAGAATGAATCTGATACCTCTTGAGATACCTCTGCAGTTAAAAAGCAAAGCATTGTTACCGCTTTGGAAGTATTTTTCGTAAAAGATATTGAAAAACTACGATGAAACTAAAGTTTTGGAGTTACGGAATCGTTTGCAAGCATGCTGGAGGTAATACAAGTATTTTTGAGTTAGCCTCGTTTGCGATTCACATGTTGTCAGGCGGGCGATGAGTGAGCAGAAAGACTTCAGCGTTGCTGGAAGGTACAAGGCGGCCATTTCGAATTAATTATTCTACAATTAGTAGCCATTGGGTGACCCAATAAAAAGTAGAAAAAAGTTTTGAAAAAAAAACCGTGTACCAAAACAATTGCAAGTACTATGTAGATACGGCTTACGTCGACATGCGAAATGCTGCGTCGATTATAAGGACCTTCCTAGTTACCATAAGCTAATAGGCACAACTGTGGCCTACGGTAAGAATGAGGACGAGGAACTTCATCACTCTGATGATATATTAAATATATAATTGCATAAATACAGCTTTTTTTCCTCTCCGTCACAACTATAGACCTTTGGACCCATCCGATCGAGGTAGCTTCTTTCCTCGAGCTGGACACGGAATAGTTTCAACAACATCTTTCTAACCTTTACCTTCCCCCTTTTCTTTTTTTCTTCTTTTCTATGTACATACCGATTATCCAACTAGTTACAACAACAGAACTATTCTGATCGCTCAGGTTTTGTTTAACGTGGCATTTTCCAAAGGTAGGATTACAACCACGGTACCCTAATATGCACATGAATGTGCATATGGTACGGTGAGTCTGGAGTGGTGACGACAGACTAGCGCCCCTAGGAGACCGAAATCCCCCAGGTACCAATTGAATGTCTGCTCGTCGGGCATCACAATCCCCTTATCTAAAACCTCTGCTGGCCTATGGGTCACAGCACCCGGCTGATACGCAGTTACAACAATAAGATTTAATTTAAAAAAATCAAAACCCCAAAGCATAATTTCGAGCTGGAATTTTACACTATTGGAATCCTCAAGCCTTTAGTCGCCAAAAACATTGGAAGGTAAGAGAAATTTGCAAGTTGCTGAAGCGTAAAAAGCAACAAGTTTGCTGATGAGAGAATTGTGTTGATTCTTGAAACAGACGCTGTACGGACATACCATTGCTATTCCAAAAATGTAATTAATCTCTGTTGATTATATTGAATTTTGAACTCTTTAAGCACACAAAACTGCAACCATTTCAGTTCTGAAAGATTGAGTTCCCAAAAACTAAGCCAATGAAACACATTCCTGTTTTAAATAGGTCTTGACTAGCAAGCTGCAGATTTGTTTAGATTTACTTGAAAGGAAATTGATGAAAAAATCGTATAATCTATGTGGGATAAGATAGTGAGACTCCTGCCAAATGAGTTCTGAAGATCCTATACGAAATTGCATGAAATTGTGTCTGGGGGTATTCATTGTACCTTGCCAATTAAGGCAGGAGTCTATGCGAGTGTTCCGAATTGCGCGGCTTTGGCTGAGGAATCTAATGTTAATGCAAAACTGTGATAAAATCTGAGAATATTTGAAATCAATTAAAAACAGAAATTAACATTTCAGATATGAATATCTAATGTATACTTCTTTCTATAAGTGGAACTCCAGTTGAGATCTCAAGCACTCGTTTAGCAACAAGTCGCTCCCCGACTTGGAACAAAATAGCTGGCCACTTTAGCTGTTCTACAACCAAAAAGAAATGCAGGTCTGTACCCGTTTTCGATTTCTATCAAATCGTCATCATTGTTAAATGTTCCCGCTTTCAAAAACCGAACATAATAGTTAACTTTTAACTTCAAAATCCAATTTATCTTCGTTCGGCGCTCTTGATGTGAAAAAGATTCGGCCGAATCGTATAATCGTTTCTTATCACAACTCTACCAATTCCGATCAATTGAATTCGGAAACGGTAACAGAACTCATGGTCTTCTATTGATCTGTAGCAAGGGACAGGTTAGGCTAGGCTAATTGAAGATAAACAGAATTGAGTTGACAATTTTATGGCCTACTTATGGGAGCACTTAACTAAGTTTAAGTCTGGTCTTTAAGCTGTCTTCCACTATTCGTCCATTGTTTTGTCTGATTTGTTGTTGTTTATTAAAGTGAATGCAATAAATAAATACCTAATGGCTATGCTGAAAACATGTGTAACACACTCTTTAGTTAGCAACTAATACAAGTTCTTCTCGCAGTGAAGTGAAGGTTTTAGGCGGAGCAGCTTGGCCGCCCATAGGAACAAATACTACAATTTGAGCTGCTTCTTGGACTGCTGCTTCTCCAGTTTGCGCTCGCGTTGATGCAGGAACTCTCGCCTTAACAGGCTCGAACGCATCTCTAAAATGCAGTTGAGTTTGTTATTGATTTGCTCCGCCGTTTGCACATCCGTATCGAAATCGTAGTGCTTAAAGCGTATATTGCTGCTGCTGCTGCTGTTGCTGGTGAAGAAACCCGTGTAATGACTTGGACTGCTGGGGGAGTGTGCAATACCACCGCCACTCCCGCTGCCGCCACTGCCACTGCCGCCCGTGTTCAGCGTGTTAACGCTGGCATTTAGCGGCGCTGAAGTGCAGCTGGAAGACATGGAATTCGATTTCAGCCAAATTCGTAGCAAAGCCTTTTGTTGCCGCCGCTCCACAATCTCGCAGTGCGCCACCAAATCCATGGGTGTGGAGACGGATTTTTTGTGTGTCCAGAATTTGGCATTCTTCTGTTGATCAATCTCAATGCGCTCTGAGGAGATGCCCAGAGTCACTTCCGATTTGAAGAAACGCTTGTCAATGATGCTCAAACGGAACGAACGATGCATGGGAGCCTCCAGCATATGCTGGTGATTCAGCATGCGTTGCTCATATTCCTGGGGACTGTCAGCCCGACCCCCTCCTCCTCCTCCTCCTGGGTCAGCACCATTTAGATTGATATTTTTCAAAGCCAGCACCGCAGCATCTGCCAGAGACGCCTTATCCTCCTCCGATGTCATCGATTTGTGACCGAATTGGCTATGATAGTCCACCCGTGTCACAGGAGCCAGGGGGCGACGCTCGGCCAGCGTCAAATGTGAGAATCCAAACTTTGAGCATTGCTCTCGATTGTCTAACGGCGGGAAATCCTCCATATCATCGTTGTCTTCGGTCATGTAGAGGGCATAGTGCTGCACCGACTTCAAGGTCACTTCTGGATACTGTATGGAGGTCTTGTAGCACACCAGGCCTATCACTTCCAAAATCTTGGCCGTCGAGATGACACAAATCTTAAGTGGGTAATTGCGATCTGGCTCTGGCAGCATATTTAGATAGACATTAATCCTTTTGATGGGCATTCCCACTTGCGACGTGCCATCGAAACGGGAGTACTCTATAAAACGATTTTGCGTCTGTTTGGGACTTTTGGCCAGTTGTTCGGACAATTTACTTTGCACCCCGCCATCCGACAGCTCATCCTCGCTGTTCTTTGGGCTATGCGGCTTAGATGGATTGCTGTCCGGCAACACCACCTCCTTGCGCTTAAAGAAATCCTCAGTGAGTGGCGGCTGCACTTCCTCATTATAGTTGATACTTTTGATGCGGGCCGCCTTTCTCTTGGCAATGTCCAATTTTTCCAGTTTCTGGGCAGTGTTGGAGCGAAATCGATGAGCGCCCACCTCGGGATACATTTGTATGTCGAACGAGTGTGTCGAAGTGTCCAGATCCTCATCATCACTCAAATCGAGGCCCGGATAGCAAATGAAATCCACTTCCTGCATTGGAGCATCTGGATTACGCGACAATCTGTCAGCGGCGGCGGCGGCAGCGGCACTCTTGGCCAGCGCAGTGGTCTTGGCAGGTCGGTGGCGTCGATATGAATCCATAGAAGTGGATGACTGAAATTTTCGTAAGAAATTCTTGGGCATGTCATCGCTTAACATCACCGTTTCGCACAGTCCCGTGTCGTCGCAGGAGATGAAGGAGTTCCGTATGTGCGATAGCAGCCAGTGCTGATTGGAGTAGGTTGCCATTTGTTGTTGGGGTGGGGGGGCCCAAAAAATAAAAATATTATTCCTCTTTTCTTCAGATTAGTGGGACCAATTATGAATTTGGTGAGACCCTGATTTAGTGTGACCTTGTTGTACACTTTGGTAAGAAAATTCCCCAACTAGAAAAATTCCCAACTAGAAAAGTTCCCAACCTACCTCAATTTTCCCTACATTTTTTTAAAAGCGTTGGGCATGGGCCAAAAAGTAATTTTCTTGTTGTAACGGCTGCTATTTCGGCTTGAATTTATCTTGTAATTGTAAGAAAAAAGAGTTTTGCTATAACGGTAATTCTATATATTTGTAAGATTTCCGACCTGCCTCAATTTTCCCTACATTTTTTAACAGCGTTAGGGATGTGCCAAAAAGCGATAGTTTGTCGTTGTTGTTGTAACGGCTGATATTCGGTAGATAAATGATATTTCGGTTTAAAATAATTTTGTAAGTATACGATTTTTTAGCTATCGGCTGCTGGATTACACGAAATAATTTCGCTATTACGGTAATTCTATATTTGTAAAATTTCCGACCTACCGCAATTTTCCCTACATTTTTTAACAGCTTTAGGGATGTGCCAAAAACTGATAGTTTGTTTTGTAGCTATCGCTGCTGGATTATACGACATAATTTCGCTATTACGGTTATTCCATATGATATTCGAAAAATAGCTGATATTTAGGATTGAAATAGTTGTGTAACTAAAAGATTTCCGACCTACCCCAGTTTTTCCTATTTTTTCTAGCGCATAGGCGTTCGTTCTAGTTCTTTACTATTTTCAGGAGATAGCAAATATTTCGGCTTGAAATATTCTTGTTGAAGTGAGAAGATCACTGGGATATTTTATGTGCAGAATCAACATATTTTATGGTTCTTTTCTTAAAATCAATTCTTTACAACTAAATTTTGATATTAATTTCTTGAAAATTTCGAAACAAACATTTAGTTTTCCCACAAAAAAGTACAAAATCCAACTTTTTACAATTTTCAGTTGAATTTACTAAAATCTAACCAACTAAAAAAACAAGATTAGTTTCTAGCTTGGCCTTAAAAATCACCTTTGACATACTAAAACAAAGTGCAATTTCGCAGACTAATGTTCTTTTTCTAAGAACCCCTTTCCGGGGTTTTGTTTTCAATTCAATGCGATTACCCAAGCAGGCCCCCATTTAAAAAAAATTTGTGTATTTCACTTTTGTAAACAGAAATTGTTTATACTTTTGAGTTGATAAGCCGCTAATAGAAAAAAAAAACACTTTGAAACCGGATTGAGTCGGTTTAGGTTCTGGACCATGCGCTATATGTGCCAGATTTGACCTCAAACCCATGATAAGGCAGTGTGGCGGCAGGCTTCGAAGTCTGCTTTACCAGTTCAAAGCAGATTTTCAACATTATTTTTCCATTATTGAGAAATACAAATTGTTTATACCTGATTTAATGGTGTCAAAGGTTTTGTTTTTGCTTCATTCTGGTTTAAGCATCGGTGGTCTTGTTTTACTATGGTATTGGTGGGGACAGGTGTACAACACCTAATCCATGTGGCTGGTCATATGCTCCTACAAAAGATTAAGACGCTCAATTTAATTGCAAAAAATCGTTTAAAATTTGTTTATCTCACCCTCAAATCTTTGGGCTGTCTAAAGGCTGTGTAGCACCAGGCACACTAATGATTGCAATCCGTATTGTGTGTATACTGAGTGTGTTTCCAATGGGTTTCCAGTCTGTGTAAGATCTTTTAGGGAAAACTCACACCGCAATGGGCTGCAAATTTTCTACTGCATGCATCATTTTAATGTGTAGAATCGGATTGATTCCTTTTGAGGAACCTCTTCAAGCCTTTGCATGTGACTGGCTCTGTTCCTTTGATGGATTTGCCACACATTTCACAAATCTTGGCAGTTTTACACAACTCTGAGCTCCTCATTGTGCAGTGGCGGCTACTTTGGACCACGCCACAGCTTCCATACTTTCATGTTACGGCTCATAGAATTTGTTTTCAGCAAATTGAAAACACTTAGTCATCGTTGGCTTCGCTGCTGACAATCTGCAATTACATACATTACATTACATACATTACATTACATACATTACATATTACAAAAATTGTCACTGCATTTGTTTACAGTTATTGACCCGCGACCAGAAGAATGTTTGGCTTGATCCGTAGCGGCTTGCCTTCAGCAGAAGCCAGTACAAAATACGGTCAACAGTGGTATACGCATTACACCTAGTGCATAAAAACGTTAAATATTAAGAAAAAAGCCATTAAACATTAAATTGTAAATTTATCAGAGAACATAAGAGCGCGCTGTTGTTTCTAAACAATCGATAACATATCGACAACACTAACAGCGGGACAGAAACCACCAAAGCCAACAGTGCGAAACCTGTATACCCTTACAAATTCTGCTAATAAAATAAATTTGTTAAAAAAATAAAGAAAAATAATAACTGGCAAGTAAAGGGTGATTTTTTTCTAGCAACTTTCTTTTTGGCAGCTCAGCTGTTTTCGTGTCAAACATGTTCAGTTTGGTCTATAATTTAACCATTAATAGTCTAACAATCGAACAGCAGTTGCAAATCATTGAATTTTATTATCAAAAATCGTGCTCCGTGAGAAATCGAAAAATTTAACAAATTGTCTTGTCAAAAATCAAAATTACCGTAGTTGGTGTGGAGAGCAGCCAGAAGCCCGAAAAATTCACTGTTTGGTGTGGATTATTGGCCGGTGGCATCATGGCGCTATCATGCGATGATTACAAACTTTTTTTTTGCCCAAAATGGAAGAGCTGATATGTGGTTTCAACAAGACGGTGCCACATGCCACACAGCACGCGAAACAATGGTCCAAATGAGAGGTGAGTTCGGTAAACAGTTTATTTCATGTTTGGGGTCGGTCAATGGGCCGCCTAGAAGCGATATAACGTCATTAGACTATTTTTTGTGGGAATATGCTAAGAATCATGTCTATAGCGACAAGCCCGCAACAGTTGACGCACTAGAAGCCAATGTTGAAGAATTCGTAACATACCGGCCAATATGTGGAATATGAATTTGAGGCGCAGCCGCGGTCAACTTTTACATGAAATCATCTTTAAACATTATATTATATAGATCGTTCTATCGACTCAAATAAAGATTTCATACATATTTCTGAATTTTATGTATTTTTTTTTTAATCAAATCCGAAAGCTGCTAAAAAACTCACAACTATCAATCGATAAGCGGCAGTGTTCATAAAAGTAATTCCGAAGCAATTTCACGTGGAATTCAGAACACGAAAACGTAAACATATCGGAATTGTTGCAAAAGTACTTTTGAAAAGTAAGTGGAATTGAGAACTAGACAAGATAAAGTCGGAGTTCCGTGCTTAGACCGGCTCGGTTCTAAAAATTAACTCAGCAGTGAATGTTGATTTTCGAATAGATATGCTTTATAACAGACTTCCCTAGCCATAGCTTTAAAAGCCGAACAAATTTGGTATTTGACATGAACAAGACACTGAATGTCTGAACCAGTCAGTCACAGTCAGCGTCATAAGGCAAGCCCTTCTGCGGCAGTCTATTGCCGAGCAACACTGCTAACAAGTATTCACACACCTTCTGTTGACTCTACTCTTACATGCGTTCCAAACATCTGGATAAAGTAAATATATCTTCTGTAAGGGTATAAAGCTAGCAACTAAACTGACTTGAAAATAGCTAAACACTAATACAAAAACTATCGAGGCAGCGACAAAGTAATCGATAACTCTTAAACCGTTGTTGGATTCAAATGGCAAACTTAGTTTTGACCGCGGTATTTATGTAATTTGCCGGCACAAACACCTTTTATTTTTTGTCTATAAATACCACTGCTGGCTGGGCATTCTAGTCAAACCTTATTTGCTCGTTGAGCGATAAGCAGCGTCGTGCAAGCTAATCAAGTTTCAGTCCGCGTTTCAAATTTATATAAACAAAACGTTAAAAAGTGCAAATAGTGCTCTTAAAGTCATATTTAAATTACCTAATTACACACTAAAGTAAGTGATATATTGATAAGAAATTTAGTTGTATTTCATTGTTTGAGTTGGGTACATTTTTGTGCAATCCCCTTGTGGGTTTCCCTGTTCCCTAATATCACTAAAATCCCCGAAATATTCCATCAATATATGCAAAACAAGAGACGAGCTCATCAAAAATATGTTTTGTCATGCTTAAAGAAGCTGTATGTGAATTGAATAGAAATTGTTGATACCTTTGAACTGATAAGGCACAAATACCACTTTGAAACTGGTTTGAGTCGGTTTCAACATCTTGTCTAGGCTCTGGACCATGCGCTATATGTGCCAGATTCGACCTCAAAGCCATGATAAGGCGCTGTCAGGCTTCCAGTTCGAAGCGGTTTTTCAATTAAATGTTTTCTTGCCGAGATTCATTGGTCTTGCGAACACTGACTGCCAGAATGGTGCCGTTTTTTTTTCTAACCCGAAGACGACCCTTTCCTTGCGGGCTGGTGTACAAAATTTCCCGTATGGGTCGTCAGGTGTTCCTAGAGAAGACCAAACAACAGAATTTGATAACAAATTTTTTTTGAAAAATTTGAATTTCTTACCCTCAATTCATTTTGTCTTCGGAAGGCCCTTTCGCACACTGATGTGTCCGGCTTTTACTGTGTGTATACTGCATGTGCTTTTGATGGGCTTGCAAACTGGAAGAGATCTTTAGGCAGAACTCACACTGCTTGGGGCTGCTAGGGGCAAGCTACACACATGACATTGCATATTGAAATGCTCCCTTAGGTAATCATTAAACTCCTCCGACTTTTGTTTAATGTTCAAAAAACCAGCTGTTGCTTTAACTGTTTTAGCTGGTGTCTTTGGTTCTGGGTTCTCTTCGTCAATTAACAGTACATTGCTCTGCCTCAGGCAACTCAGTTTGCCTCTCCTCTCTTCTCATTGGTTACATTCATTTGTGTTTATCCGCAGCCAGAAGTGTTGTTCAATGATTGTTTTTAGTTGAAGCGCCTCAGAAGTGAACCCGATACGCTCAATGGTTTCATCCGTGCATAGTAGACACGCCATTTGTATAATAATAACAATAATAAACAATAGGGTAGAAAATTGTGCAACAGCGAACACAAGCGGCTGCCAGACCGATAACATTTGTATCGAGTGGCTAACAGAATGCCAATTTAGCTTTTTTCCCCGCTAGATTTAGCTGTTTTGTTAGTCGACAGCCGGAAGCCATATACAAATAATAGAAGGAAGGGCAATGCGTCGCTTTCCATTCCATTGTGACGTCACAGATTTTTATTTTTATTTTATTATTTTTTATTATTTATTTTGTTTTTACATTTTCTGTCACCTTGTGTAAATTTGGCAACTTAATGTAGATTGTGTAGTGACGTCACAGACCATTTGTATTTTCTAAGATTTTTTCCTTTCATCAGACCATTTTTCACAATTTTTTTAAACTTTGGGGAAAAAACGATTTTATCAAAAAAATAAACATATTTTTCATATTAAAATCCAACAATTTGTATCTTATGAACAAAATCAAAACTTCGTGTTTGGTTTTTCTGGCAAGCTTGTAAACCTGATTTATTCTTCATGTTCTCAATTCGACTTCATCAAAAATTTTGCCCTGCATAATCTGCTATTTAGCCAATTTTTTATAGAAATTTCCTAAATATTTGTCAAATTATTTGCCTGTGTGAACTTAGCTTTACACTTTGCCATTTTTACTAGCTACTCTTGGGCATCAAAAGTTGGCAACACTGACAGTGACTAACAGTGTGACCGTTTCTAGAAAGATGTCTTAACAAGGTGAGGCAAGGGTGCAAAATTGCTAACTGAAAACCAACTTTCAATTGATAACTTTACAAAGCCAGTGAAGACACTCGGCAATTCAATCATATTTTCCGTCCCCCCTCTTCTGGGGGAACCCTGTTGCAGATTTGTTAATGTTAAAGCGAGCTTGCCTCACCCTGTTATTCCACCCTGGACCTTCTTGGTACACATTCTTTGTGCAAGCAATTGCGACTTTGATTTAATTTAAACAATTTATTTTAATTTGTTAATGAGCAGACACTTACGAAATGCTCCCACCAGACCAGGGCCATGGAACTCACAATTGTTTGTCTAGTAAATTAAGGTGAACTTCATTGTGGTCTATTGTTTAATCTCTCAGGCATCGCACCTGCTCCAGATCTATTTGATAAGCTCTCGGCTTATCAAAACAAATAACATTATTAAATTACGTCTTTTCTCTTTTGCTTTGCAGTTGAGTCTCACGCCAAAAATCAGTATCATGGAGCTGTCCAGCCGTGTGGTTCCGGATGGTGGCTATGGGTGGGTTGTGGTGGCCGCCGTTGCCCTTATCAATGTAAGTAGCCTTAAACATTTCAATTAAATTTATTACTTATGCTGATTTTTCGTACTCTTAGATGACCAATCAATCCATTTTGTCCGTTTTTGGACAACTTTTTGTGGGCGAGTTGCGTCGAATCAACGAGGATACCTTTACCGCTGCGCTGATTACCAATCTCAATAGTCTGACCTTGAACTTTTCCGGCTTGTTTATTGGTCCGGCTATTAAGAGCTTCAAGCCACGCAATGTGGCCGCAATTGGTTGTATATTTGTGTCCCTGGGGCTGGCCCTCTGCTCTTTGGCCACGCAGACTTGGCATTTTATAGTGGGCTACAGCTTTTTTGTCGGATTTGGCTTGGGCTTGATATCGCCCTCCACTTTTATGGCCATTAATTCGTACTTCAGCAGCAAGCGAGGCAGGGCAGTGGGTGTGTCCCTGGCAGGAGCTGGCGTGGGACAGGTATTCATACCACATGTGGTACGTTACTTTTTGGATAATCATGGCTTTCGTATGGCTGTAATGGCCTTGTCTGCGCTTTCATTGTTGGGGGTAAGTAAAGCTCAGATGAGTAGTAGTTGGAAGACTAATGATTTGTATTTACTTTTCCAGCTGGTGGGTGCATTGTTCTTAAGGCCCTTGAATGCTCCAGTCAAGCACAATAATCGCAAACATTTGCGTCTGCTGCCCGACAAGCAAGGAGCAAAGCTGCAGGCGGTAGTGGTGGTACAGAGTGTCTCCCAGGAGCCAACCCCCAAGACTGAGTCTATTTTAAGCAAAATGGCACATCGTTTGGTACAGACCTGGGACTTGGAGTTGCTCAAGGACTTGGTTTTCTGGAGCATCATTGTGGGCATGGCCTTGGTCTATACCTCCACCATCAATTTCACCATGATCTTTCCCAACTATTTGAAGTATACAGCTGGTTTGGACAGTCAAATGGTGGCCTCCTGCCTGTCTGTGGTAGCCAGCGCCGATATTATATGTCGTCTGCTGTTACCCTGCCTAACGGATTACCTAAGAATACCCTATCGAATGGTGTTCTTGCTCGGTACTGCAGGTCTATTTGTGGCTCGCCTGGTCCTGGCCGAGAGCACGGATTTGAGTGTGATTATAGCCATGTCTGTGCTAACTGGAATGATGAAATCAGCCACCGTTATTAACAATAATTTAACCATCTCCGCCCATTGCCGCTCGGAGAAATTGGCTGGTGGTTTGGGTTTGAGCATGATGTCCAAGGGTTTGATTGTCATAACAATGGGACAGCTGCTGGGCTGGATTAGAGACTTAGCTGATTCGTATGTGATGTGCTTGTATGCACAGAATGTATTGCTGCTATTGGTGGTGATCGTATGGACACCAGAAATGTATTATCGCTATCGCATGCAGAAAAGGACTGCATCCAAGTCTATGGAAACTGCTCTGGAAGCATCTGAAGAGGGAACCAAACTGAACGCTTAAAGGACTGCAGAGAGAGAGAGAAAGTGGGGGGGGGGGGATAAACATGTGATAGTCGATGTGAGATAAGACCCGAGTGCTACTTTGATATAAACTATCCATTCTATGCATTTACATTTAGCTTGTAAGCCACTTCAACTATTTATTTACCATATAGCATTATCCTAAACCTAAGACTTGACTTTTTGTACTGCCCAAAATATAAATCTTACTAATATTATAAATGTGAAAGTCTGTATGTTTTGTTTACTGAAACACGACCAAATGGCTGAACGTATTCGCACACAGATAGTTGATAACCTGGAATAAGACATTAGCTATACAAGTTTTAGAATTTGAGTATTGCCGGCTCTAGGTCAAGTGAAACACACAAAAATGTATTATGTTTTCCAATATATTTCGGTTTCTTCAGGGACACTACAAAAACAATTTACCAATTACAATTTAACATTGATTCAATCAAAACAAAAAAGAGATTTTTCACATACATTATTTTACACGTCTGTTCCGTTCGGCGTGGAGTTGGATACTGATCTATTATTTGTCAGTAAGTGTCTGGTATAGGTGAGCACAGTTTTTCGTGTCCGTCTTGTAGTTAAGTCTCTTGTCTGTTGGTGTGTCAATTATATGTAGCATCTCTATAGTGAAGCGTTTGCTGTAGTAGTTTTCTTGCTGCAGGATTGTTGTTGCTTCAAAATTCGGCGAGTGTCCGCTATCCATACAGTGTGTCGCTAGCGCCATTTTTTGTGTGGTTGTTTGATGTCTGAGTTTGTAGTCCGATCTATGTTGGGATTTTCTTGTTTTCAATTTCGATTTTGTTGTTCCAATGTACAATTTGTTGCAACTGTTATCTGCATTTCCATTGCATGGTATCTTGTAGATAACATTACTCCTATCGGCTGTGGCTATTTTGGACTTCGTCTTATTGAAGAAGTTTCTCATTGTGCTATTAGGTTTGTTGGCTAGTTGTATGTCTTGTTTGTTGAAGCAGTCTGAATGGGCGAACCGTTCAGAAAGCTTAGCAACATAAGTCAGGGACTTGCTATTTCCTTTTGGAAATTGGTTGGCCGTTCTTCTCAATCAGGGATTTGATAATTTTTGTTGGGAAGTCATTGTTTTTCAAAATTTGTTTAATTTCTGAAATGGTCTCCTCATGATATATTTCGTCACTAATGTTCATCATCCGTTGTATACAATCCCTTGCTGTATTTATTACCATGTTTCTCGGGTGCTTGGAATGGTAATTGATGATTCTGCCTGATGCTGATGGCTTCTTGTACCACCTTAGCTTAAGTTGATTTCCCTGTCTGTTAATTGTGGAGTCAAGTTTTATTTAAATGGTCCAAAAAACTCGAAATTTGCAAAATATTAAATGATATTTAGATGATAATGCAGGCGTTGGTTAATAGAAAGTGTAAATCCAATTGTCAAACAAATCGCGAAATTTATAAAAAATTCTAATTTTAGCTAAGATTATTATAAAGATTTGATAGATTTCAATGTTAGGGCTGATTGAAAACTAAACGATACTAAAAATGGCAAAAAATTTGAAAATTTTCTGAGTTTCGGGGTATTTTGATGATTTGATAGATAGAAAGGCTAGATATAACGGTCTAAAAAGTAAAAATTTCCAAAATTTTCATATGGGTGATGAGGATATTTGCAAAATTTGTATAATTAGTTCAGATTATCATGAAGATTTTAATAGTTGGCAATTGAAGACGAAATAGAAGGTGTCGGTCAACGGTCAAAAAATGATATATGATTTTAGATTGACATGCAGACCGGTAAATAGAAGTTGTTGATCAAAAGGATCGCGAAATTTTATGAGTTTAGATTATCAAAAAGACGGGTAAATAGCGAAAGTCGAAAAAAAATTTTAAAAAATTACTGATGTTTCGTATGAATTTAGATCAGTGGTGTCCAAACTTACACAAGCAAGCATTGCATATGTGTGCGTAGCTGCGAAACACGAAGTAAGCATGTTGACATTTCCACATGAGCAACAAACAAACGAACAAATGCCTTATGAGAGAACACAAAGCCGAACACGCGCATCGTAAGAGAGCCAGCCGCCGAGCTTGCTATTTATAGAATACACATATTCTCTCTCTATATATATGTGTCGGCTGCGACGCCGGCAGAATTTGGCTTGCCAACCACGCGTGGCTGCCTTTTCAAATTTTGGACATCGCTGGTTTAGATTGTCATGAGCACGGGTAAATAAATAGATGCTGAAGATCAAAAGAATCACAAAATTTTGCTAAATTTTATGAGTTTACATTACCTGAAGATTTAATACAGGAAAGAATCACCTATGATGTGCGTGCAGGTCTGCACGCGCCAACAACAAAACCTTAGCTCGGAAATAAAGGGAGGGGAGCACGCATATGAATTTGTTGTTGCTTTATGTAGGCTTATGGCGCGCGTGGACCGTATACGCGCCAGCTATTCCTTTGCGCAAAACAACAACGAGTGCATGGCTTGCGGAATAGGCTTGGGCAGCCCTGATTTAATAGATTTCACTTGTCAATTAAGCTTTACTTCTTCGTTTTGTGTTTAAAATACGAAAGCAGGCGTAGCACCTCACGCCGTTTACCCGCTAGTCATCTACATTTAATCCAAAAATCCAAATGTTTATTCTGCTCAGTTTAGTTTACAACTGCCTGGATTACATGCTAATTTATAAAGCTAGGTGTATGGGCCACCTCCGAGGCGCCCGTTTCAGTGTTGTAGAATAGACGACGTTCAATGCCCTCCTGGGTTATAACGCCCACACGCACCACTCCGCCCGAGCTGCCATCATGATAAATGGCATGCTGCACCGCTGCAAGTTTAAAACACACTTTAATATTTGAGTTTCTCTCAAAGTGTCAACTTACCCTTCTTCACAAACTCCACGCACTCCTCCTTTTGCATGCCAACACGGAAATGTTCGCGCACAAATCCATAAATGAAACTAGAGCCAGAACCGCCTATGGTGCAGGCTTCACGTGTCAGCATGCCACCCAGTGGTATACTGTAAACCTGGCCACCACGCTGCTCATCCCAGCCGGCCACTATAATGCCAGCCAGCAAGGAATCACGATAGTTGTAGCAAAAGTTGCGAAACTCGGAGGCTGCCTCCCACACCAGCGCATCCTTGTTAGTCTGGTTCTCGTGATAGTTCAGAGAGTAGGACACAATGTCGGCTATGGCCTGGGTATCGGCAGCGGAGCCACTGCGACAGCAGTAGATCTTATCCGTAATGCGGGTCAACTTGTCGGTGACACGATTGGCCACATAGGCGCCCGAGCTGGTGCGAGAGTCAGCTCCAATTACAACACCGCCATCAAACTCCACGGCCATGATGGTGGTCTGCAAATATAAAAAAAATGGCATCAAATACGGAAAATGGGTTGTAATGTTTACGGACTTACGCCGGTGCTGACGGGTGTGTCTGTAAAATCGAATTCGGGACCCATTTTATTAGCCTATAATTTGTTAAAGATTGAATTTTTTAAGTTCTTTGCTAAATCTTTTGCGGAATAGCGGCACGAAATGACTGGCTTGTTTTCGACAAGTGCTATAAAGCGCCGAATTGTGAGCTAGGGATGGCCTTTACTTGTATCGATAAATATTCCGCTTATCGATAGCATGGAGCAATGCTCATTGTCGATAGTGCCTCCCTCAAATTCACATGTTGTTTTATTATTTTGGTATTTAAAATATTTAAATCATGGCTTATGTGGCACTTAGCGAAGCGGAGAAAACATTTATACTGCACGGCGTGGAGGTGGGTTGAAAACCCTAACCACAAGGCAACTTACAATCTTACCTAATTTCAATTCCAGGAAGATTTCCGCTGCGATGGACGCTCGCGCCGTGACTATCGTCCCATGGAGCTGGAAACGGGTCTGGTGAGCAATGCCAGTGGTTCGGCACGCTTACGCCTGGCCAATACAGATATCTTGGTGGGCATTAAGACAGAAATCGATGTACCCAATTCCTTGACACCGGAATTTGGTAAACTGGAGTTCTTTGTGGATTGGTAAGTTGAATCTTAGAGTGGTAAATAGTAGTAAAGTCATGTAATCTATTAGCTCTGCCAATGCTACGCCTGAATTTGAAGGCAGAGGCGGCTCTGATTTGGCTCAGGAGTTGGTGCTGTCCCTGCAGAATGCCTACGAATCCCCTTTGGCCTTTGATTATCGCACTCTGTGTCTCATACCTGGTCAGCAGTGCTGGAAACTTTACATAGACATACTGGTGGGTGTTGCAAGATACTACTTCAATTTGTCAACCAGTTTAATATGCCCCTTTTCCTTGGTAGATCTTGGAGTGCGGTGGCAATCTGCATGATGCAGTTTCTTTGGCTGCCAAGGCGGCTTTGTTTAACACCAAATTGCCTAGGGTAACTGCCACTCTTCTCGATGCGGGCATAACGGATCTCATTATATCAGATAATCCCTATGATTGTACCAGATTAGGCATTGATACGGTACCTTTGCTGGTGACTGTGTGCAAGATAGGCGACTATTGTCTGGTGGACCCTTCAGCCGAGGAGGAGGTATGCAGCACTTGCAGCATGGTGGTGGCTGTATCCATGCGAAATAATGAAGGTAAGTTGATAATTGGAAAATTGGAATTATATTAAAAGATCCTTTTATTCAGCCTTCCTCTCGGGCACCCACATGACTGGCGGCGGCTCTATGCATAAAGATACCATGCTGAATTGTCTACAACTGGGTCTTTCCATTGGCGAGCATCTAAACACCTTACTCACCAAGATGCTGAAACAGGAGGAGCAGCGTGTGGGTCCCAAGCGACCCAAGATCGTGGGGTTTCTTAAATAAAACGGGCACAAGTTGTGCCCTCTGTGTGTTTGGTATGAAAATTGATTTAACAATTCAATTTAATTTGTTCTTTTTTTTTTGGAGAATAGTTTCTCTTTTTGCTTAGGGCCTAAGATCAACATAATTAACATTGCTAACTAATTACGCTTCTTGGTCTGTTTGCTGGCAGTAGCTGGCTTCTTCTCCTTGGGCTCGGGCTGTTTGCCCGTGAGCAGCGAAGTCAACATCTCACTGATCTCGGGCATGTCATTGGTCATCTTGGGGAATTGCATGTTTTCAATTTCCTTCTTAGTCTCTGGGTCGTTGATCATTTTGGGCAGCACCAGCATTAACAGCAGAGGCAATACCATCATCAGCACCATAGGGCTGAACAGGAAGTCGGTGATCTGTAAAGTAGGTCGCTAAAATTAAATTCTATTGCATGGAATTTCAACGGCGGTGGCTTACCTTCCATTGCTCCCTTGTCTGGAAGTACTTGAAACGCATTAGGGGCTTCATTCTCAGTGGATAGGGCACTTGTATCACTTGGGCTGGCTGTACAAAGTTCACCTTGCGCGCTCTGAATTTGCCTTTTGGCGTGATTTCAACGCGCACCTGCAGGATTACACATTTGTATTAACAACTGGCCTCCCTTATAAACTTTAACCTGAACTCACTGGCTCGTAGTAGACATCCGGATGATGCACATCCATTACATAGCTACCCGAGGGCACACCGCTGATGATAAATTGACCATCTTCGCGTACATAGCCCTTGAACTCTCCGTCATTGATGCTTATTGTCAAGTCGACTTGCCATTTGTTGCCACTGGAGGACAGTGATGACATTTGTCCTGGTCCGCCCGCATCGGGCGGAGCAACTCGTCCTTCAATGGTGTATAGACCAGATACTTCATCCACTAGCTCATCCTGGCCAATAACAAGTTCGCCCCTACTCAGAGCGATGATCGTTCCAATTAAAAGTAATTTCAAAATCATTTCTCTAGATAAATTAAACAATTTTCATACGAAAATTCTGACTTTTTTTTCAGTCAGCAGTTTTTGTGATGATAGTATTGATTTAGTGATGAGAGCAAAGCGATAGTATCGGTTGCATGATTGTATGATGTAGCTGTTATCGATAGTAGTTGTAATTAATATCCGTTTTATAAGTTTTTACGAAATAATTATAATTATTTCATAACACTTTCTTTAAAGATAGCTTAATGCACTGGTTCTGTAAGATCAGTTGGAGCAAGCTTTTGCAAGCAGGGTATCCAACCGAAACAACAACCGTTATTTTAAACCGATAATAACCGATTCCATTTCAGGTTTCCAATATTATGAGACAAAAAATATTTGTTATATTTGTATAATCTGTGGAAGACATGAAAATTCATTTACACAACTCTTCAGTAAATACATGTTAAAATACAAATTTCCCAAAAATGCCTCGCCAAAATACAAATCTGTGTCAGAAATATTTTACATATGACAAATTCAACAAGTAAGAGCGCTGTAGTCGAGTTTCCCGACTACAAAATACCCTGTTCAATTGAGACACACATCAAACACACTCCCATACACAAACGCATACACACATACGAGCGCACACAAACACACACACGCGCGCTCACACGCGGCCTGCATGGAGTGGCCGCCTTCCCCCCGCTCCAATAAGCTAAATTGTTTAATAACTTTTGTGTTTTTGCTTATTTTCCTTTGGAGAGTAGTTAGATATAAGGCCTAGGATAGTATATGTATATTAAGCCACCAGGGTCTAACTTTAAAATTGTGGCTGTGACAGTTTTTTGCGGCTTAATGGGGGAGGGGGGGATATTTGTAAAATCTGAAACAAACTTGATCTGGGTACGGTATACACCTATGTGAGTGCCAAAATTTGTGTCTATCTCTTATAGTCTCTGAGATCGACGCGTTCATACACACAGACGAACATGGCTATATCGACTCGGCTGTTGATGCTGATCAAGAATAGATATACTTTATAGGGTCGGAGAAGCTTCCTTCTGGCTGTTACATACATTTGCACAACTTCATGATCCCCTTTTCCCATTTTTAATGGGAACAGGGTATAAAAACGTTAACCAGTGTGTTCTTTTTTTTTTTAATAAAGAATTTGTGATAAGTATGCAACAAATGACTCGCTTTGCTTGTGTAATAGTTATGTATAGGTGTTGTGAAATCCGCGCCCCAAAATTGCCACGGCTGGTCCTCGTTTCTCAGTTCAATCGATGGGAATTGGAAAAAGTTTTGATTTCCAAGAAAGAATTCGAAAATTCGGCTTAAGCCAAAAGTGCCATAAAAGAAAAACCGTTTTTTTAATACACAGCAGCGTGTCGCCGGGTGTGGCGTACCAGTTGTACGTGTTGCTGCTGGTGCGGGAGGTTGTGGGTTGGATCCCGCCTCGGACCATCTAATAGAAAAAGTTTTTTCTTTCTTTAGAAAAAAGCTTTTACACACCCGATCACCTTCCTTCACCAGCTACTGGCGCCAGCTGTGAAGTAACTAAGCTATCTAACTATTGCCGTTCGGATTCGGCGTTTAACTGTAGGGCCCTTTCTCTTGTCCGAAAAATTATAAGCATACACGCGCCAAGAGATTGAGAGAAGCTTGGCCCTGGCCCTCCTGGAGGTGCTGCTGGTTTGAGCCAATATTACATTAACTGCGTGTTTTTTTCCAACGAAATCATTCAACGCAAGCAACACAATGTCCAACCATATGCAAAATTGTTATTGCTTCAGTTTAGCCACTAGCAGAAAGGCACTCCCGGCTTAAAATTTTCACTATCAAGACATTTAAATGATGATGGAGAAAAGCACAAACGAATTTTAAATGGGGAATCATTTAACAATTCCAGGAAACGAGCTGAAAACGATAACCGGCTTGTGTTGATTCTACAAAGAAAATAAATATGAGATATCCGGACTAAAATCAATCTCAAACGATGTCAGAAGTCGGTCAATCCCGGATTTTCTCAAACCAAGTAGGAGAGGATTCACTTGAGTAAAGATTTTTCAATTCCGAAGTTCTTGTCTGGATCCCGATTTTAGCTTGATATACGCTTATTTCAATAGTTTCTGTAAAACTCAACCGAAGGAATCACAGTTAATAAATAGTCTGACATATAAACTCTAAACACTTTATGTATTAAAGTTTACTTAAGATTTTCCTAGTTGTGCTACTAAATGGATAGCTTTCACTGTGGCTTTACTGTATTTTAACAAGCTGGTACGGCAGCGGTGGGGAATGGCGTGCTTTGGTCTTTCAGTCGTTGGCGGTAACGCGTTGAGTTCGGTTTGCTACACGCGCGAAGCGCACAAAACGGTTGAAAGCAGAAACCAAAAAGTTAACACAAAACTGGCAACAGGCGAAGAGTGAATTTTGGAACCTTTTTTTTTGTGTTAACCAAGATTTTAGGTTAGTGCGTGCTTTTTTGACAAACAAGTTTCAAGTTATTGGCTATCAATGGCATTTCTGTATTTATATGTGTGTGTGTGTGTGTGTGCGAGTGAGCCATGTTCTGCCCATTTACAGGTGTATTACAATTTGCACGTTGACAACATTATAAAAAGTGAAATTTAACTTCAACTTACAATAAACCGCACCCAAAATAATGAAGAGAATTTATGCATATTTATAAAGACGAAGACTTGTTGTTTCAAGTTTAGAAGACAATTCACGGGTCGGTCTATTAAAATTCCAAAGTCGCGTAGAGTGTGAGAGAAAAAAAACAACAATAAATATGGTAAAAACAAAATAGTGTCGCATGTACTACACTCAGGAACCGGTTTCCAGTAATGTTAATGATGCTGAGAGAGTCACTCTGTGATGAGAGTGCATGTGTGCAAGTGCATGTGTGTGCGTGTGCATAGATTTGAATTTCAATGGCAAAACGCAATGCAATTCTAAAAAAAAACTACAAATTAATTAAACAACTTTTTATGCGGTTTTAAAAATAAAACCTGATGTGAACTCCTCTAGGCACTTGTGAGACGACGGTGAATGTGAGTGATGTCAAGCGTCGCGCCTGCGCCATGTACAAAGATTTCAGTTTTCTATGATGTAAACAACAATGAGAAACGAAATGCATAAAACACACAAAGCCAAAGCCAAAAGCAACAAAAACACATGCAAAATACAGTGAGGGAGGGCGTGGACCTGTAAGCCATGAAACGTGTTTATCTCTGAACGTGACGTTTACCCCTAGGAATTGGCACACTTGTCGTCACACTTTACATAAGTCCTAAATTGTTTGATAAATCTAAAAAAAAAAAAAAAAAAAATGAAACTACAACTGAATCGCCGCTTTCTATAAACAAATGTTTCACTTTATGTGTGTCACAGACAATTTGTAGACGCATTTTGCTCTGCCTTTACTTGAAAATTGTATCAAGTGATGTCATCTAATTGAAGTTCTACAATACATAAATCCAATAATTGTTCAAACATTTTTCAAGCCCGACGCATTTGACATAGTTTTACAGTTTGCGAGGCTTTTGGCCAGTCTGAGCACAGGTGTTCAAGTTGCAGTAAACTTTGAACATGTAAATTTATGTATGTTTGTCGAATAAAGGCCAAACAATGCTACGACTCGCAGTTTTACGAAAATTTCAAACAATTTTCTTAGAATTTTGAAACCGGTAGAAAGTCAGCTTACGCTATTTTAAGACATGTTGACAGTCCAAGCGAAGAATACCATACTGAATCACATTGAAACAAGTTAAAACTGTTGTCAAATCTGCACAACTCCCCGCTTTAAAAGAGTCTCCAAACTTAATCTTTAGAGGTCCACCTTTATTTGGGACAAGGTTGGGTTCAAAATTGACTTTAAATACTCTCTTGATATTCCTTAAATTGAACGTTCCCAAAAAAGTAGTTGGAAATTAAAAATGTACCAAAAGTACTGTCGAAAGACAGTAAGAGCGGACATTCAAATATCGCAGATTAGAATAATGAAGGAAACCTTGTTGTTCCACCATGTAGTCGATCATTGAAATTCAAAGATCGGACACTTAAGACAACGATTTCATAAAAAATTACAATTTGAAGCCATGAATTAAGGCTCCAAGCAAAACCATAGACCCTAGGGTAATATAGACTGAAAGTTTGCACTCCTTTTGTTGGAACCTTGCATTCAATGGTTCGGAAAACCTGTTCGAAAACCTTTTTTGCACAATTTCACAGGTTTGCAGTCTGGATTATAGGATTGACTACAATAACGTTTGCAGAAAACATAAATTTTAACCTTTCGATTATGTTTTGTCATAAGAAATTTAACTGGATTGGGACCAAGGCTACAAATCTTTGAGAATTTTAAGATGGATTTTAAAACCCTTGTCAGGCTAGGTGTTTGGTTCGTTGACTGGTTTCTAAAAGCATTAAACCCAAGATTTTGATTCGAACTAGAGAAGAGAGCGGGAAAGAAAATTCGAAAACTCGGATCCTGCAACCAATTTTTCAATACAATCAAATATTGCTCCAAACCCACGTGCAGCCCGTTCAATTCAATCCTATCCCGATCACGATCTTAAATAAGAATTTGAGTAAACTGGCTCGAGGTCAAATGAAATACTCAGATGTGTGTGCTGTTTGTTTTGATGTGTTGTTGGGCCGTTTTCGTTGTGTATTTGTTTGTTTGTGTGCTGTTTTTTTCCGATATATTTCGGTTGCTCACCGGCAACCATATTCAGGGACAATTATTTACACGTCTGACGTGGAGTTTCATATTGAATAATAATAATAAATGGGTATAATGCATTAATCCCCTCCCATTCCGTTACCTCTAATCCATTCCGATCTTGTAAAATTGTTGATTTTGGGATTTCCGTCCCGGAACGGCTTTTTAGAACTTGGAGCATGAATCGGTACGGTTCGGGTGGACCTTAATTCGACAAGTTCCCATCACGGTGCGCTTAAAGGACCTTCAAAAACCCATATTTTCAATCGATTGGATTTGGTAAAAGCTATTGCTTTCAAGAAACAATCAGAGAATTAAGTTGACTGAAGTTAAATGGATATTGGAACAAACCAATTACAAAAACCGATTAAAATTCAAACGGAAACAACTCTGAATAACACTAGGCAACAAGGTCCAGTATATTGAAGGTGATTTTTCTATCCAACACGACTAGATTTTTGGTAGTTTTAGTTAAACTTGCTAAAAGTTCCTGTTTTTAACTTTTTTAGAGACGTTTGGTGGAGGATCTATACTATTGTTTTGACCCTTTTGTTAATATCGTATAGTACTATTTCTTAGCTTTCAAATAAACCATCCCAAACAATTCTACGATTTTCTTAAGTGAAGATATACTATTTTGAATAAATGTACTAGATGTGACATTATTTTGTACTGCGCATATGCAATGGGTGTTGTTGAAAACTTTCACTGGAATTCAATACAAAATACTTACCTACTTACTAGCATACTTTTGGGCAGTAGACAATTTTGTAAATTTGAAAACAAGTATTCATAATAGTATACATATCTTCGCTTTCAAAAATCTTAGAATTTTTTGGAACAGTTTATTTCAAGGTTATTGAGTAATACTTTTCAATATCACAGAGTGTCATAACCAAAGAATGGATTCCTAACAAAACGCTTCTAAAAAGTGTAAAAATAGGTTCAAACTATTACAAATCTAGACGTGATGGACCATTTCCGAAAACAGATTTGTGTCCAGCGTATGAAAACCATTTAGAATCACCAACAACCCTTCTTTATACTGAAAAAAGTCTAATTCTGTTACCTTGGGTAATTTATATGTAAGACTTAAAGTGGACATTCAAAGGATTCTTGTCACTTTTAAAGAAAGCTGGATATCGATTCAAAATTTGTAATTTTCTCAAGTTTAAATCATTGTTCTTTGAGTAAGAGGACATTGTCTCAGCATAAACTTGCTTATAACTCCATTTTCTATTTTTGTCTGAGCATAGATAACGCTTACATTCACAAATTATTGAACATATCAACTGCCGATTCTGTACTTCAAATGTGTGTGTACCACTTGGGTATCATTTAATTTTAGTGCGTTATCAATTTGTATTTAATGCCTAATCATCCAATTAGGATACGGAAATTACTAACACACGCCACTTGAACCATTACCCATATGTAGTTTCATATCTCGCTCCACTCTAACAGCAGTAATGTTTGTCTTGGGCACATAAAGTATGTTTGATAAGTCTAGGCAGCCACATTTCCAGTAAGTGTGTATACCTTATCCTGGAACTACCCACTTTTTGTATTGTTTTATAGTTACCTAGAAAACATCGACCAAAAAAATAAAATGCTAATGTTAACCCACTTTTCAAAGTGGTGGCACGCGATGTCCAGGCCAAGATTGCGTCAATGACCAAGAAAATGGTTAGCCACCCTATGGGTAATGGGGGGTTAACAGCCAATTGCTTAATGACTGACCAACTATCAGCCAGATACATACTTCTCTCGACTTCAAAATAAGAAATTACAATCTTATCAAAAATATTGGGGTAAAAAAAGATTGGCAACAACCCCGCCGATGTAGTTGAGCCACTTATTCACTTGTAAATATTGACGATTTTACTTGCATATTTAATAAAGCAATTAGAGTGGAGCTGTCAACTCAAAAAGCATACATACATACATTTACTGGCCATATCTATGTACAACATTCAAATTGCGAGTATTTAAAACTGGCTTTAGCAAGGGCATGACTCCACTTCACATGCACCGCGCCGTCAAGTGCTCAAAGCCCACATACTCGTGTACATACAAGTATAATATGCCATTGTAGTCAACCTGCTAATCATTTGTGTCTCACGTTCAAAAAAACAAAAGCTAAATTCCGTCATGGACTTGGTGCAATGACTTGTATTAATGTGCCAAGAATTTCATTGAATCATTTTTTTTTTGGTAGAGAAATTATTTCTAGTTTTCACTTTACTTCCATATTGATTTGCTGACCGCTGAATAATATGTCGTGTAAGAGGGGTGTTTGATAGGTGACTATGGTTTTCCAGTGTGGTCAAATGAAAAGTTTCAAACTGAAATCAGCTTTTAAATGATACTCAAACGAAGCAATCGTTTCTCTTTATTCTACCTAAATCGATTATCTTCGAACTAATTCTCCAGCTTTGGATACCGTATTCTCAAAATTGAAGATTGATTTGGTGATGACCTATTTTTTATACTCTGTACCGAAGGTACATAGAGTATATTAAGTTTGTGCAAAAGTATGTAACAGGGAGAAGGAATCGTTTCCGACCCTATAAAGTATATACATTCTTGATCAGCATCAACAGCCGATTCGATATAGCCATGTCCGTCTGTCCGTCCGTCCGTCTGTCCGTCTGTCCGTCTGTCTGTCCGTATGAACGAAGAGATCTCAGAGATGGTAAGAGATAGAGGTTTGACATATATGGGACATATATTTCTTATACTTGCAGGCAGATCAAGTTTATTTTCAATTTTGGCCACACCCCCTCCCGCCCCCGTAATTTGGAAAAAACTTCATATCTCCTACAGTTTTGGAGATAGATCGTTCGTTCCTTCTAGAGATACCTTGTAAATAAAATTATTTATCGATTTGCCAAAGGAATGATAAAGATCGGATGAACGATACTCAAGTTATGGGCAAAAAACGGCCAGTTAACATCACCCACCCCCCACCAACAACTACAGCAATCTTAGTGCGAGAGAGAAAGAGAGAGAGAGAGAGAGAAACTTAGAGAGCGCACCGCGTTGTGCGCGGGGTGTTAACTGGCCGTTTGACTCCTGAGCAAATGCGAGTGTAAGGGTACAGAGTATGTTATAGTCGGGCTTGACCGACTTTCTTTCTTGTTTTTTTTTTGCTTAAGGGGGGAGCCTGTTTTAGAGGCTTCAAAACATCTTTTTGTCTCTTCTTTTGCATAATTGTCTACCCAAACTATCCAAGAATGTGTCCTTAAAACTTCAGAAGCAAATTCAAAGCAAGCGTCGAGATTTTTTATATACGATTTTTTAATTTACGAAAACTTTGACGTGCGATTTCTCGGTTTTTCATTTTTACGATTTTTTCTAATTGGCGGGAAAGATAGGGAAAAAATTAAACGTCCTATCGAAACGAGAAAAAATTTATTGTATTCGGGATTAAATTCTCTTCTAGTTGAACCTAAAAAACCTTAAGAAAGTTATGATTAACCCACTATTTAAACAATCTGAAGTGAATTTCTAAAAAAAAAAAATGATTTTTTTTTTAATTTGCAAAAAAATTTTGAATTTCTCACTGTTTGTTCAATTTTCTTGGTTTAACTAGAAGCTATACTATTGAAAATAGAACATTTTTTGGGATTTTTTGTTTCAGATGGAAATTGCGACCTGCATCTTTCCCGCCGCACGACACATACACACTCGAGGCGCCTCGGCGAAATGCTTGTACCAATAATAAAAAAATTTGAGAAGACTGTCTAAATATAAAACAATAAAACCTGAAAGTTTCGTTTCAATCGAATATTTCTTTCCTTCCCAAAAAAGTCCTCGGAAAAATCGATTTTTTGAAGCTTCTAAAGCAGACTCCCCCCTTAAATTTCTTAGAAGTTTCCCGATGTTTGGTAACAGATTTTTTACAAATGGTCTCTTTATTCTATGAGATATTTCCTGGGGTTCAAAAACAGAATCGTTAATTCAGAGTTTGTTTCAGTGATGAGCTCTTTATTTGAACGAAAATGAAATATTTCTTCTGGTTTGAAAATAATATTCTCATGTCAGGCGTTTGATTTGGTGATCTTTTTATTCAACCCAAATCTATTTCTTTTGGTTTGGAAACTGGATTCTAAAAATATGCTGTTTTGGAGTAATAACCTCTTCATTCAACCCAAATCTGAAATCTGGATTCTCAAAACTTAAGTTTCATTCGATCCAAATCTTTTAACTTTGACCTTTTTCTTTGGGTTCGAAGACAGGATCCTTCAAATAGGCGTTTTCGTTTTTGGGTTGATACTCTGTTATTTAACCCAAATTTTTACCGCATCAAATGATTGTGATGACCCAGTTTTTTTTCACTTCTCTTCGGGTTTCTAAACAGTAAATAGAAGGAGTTTTGCTTTTATAGTGGAAGAGCTCGGTAATCATCGCCAAGTGTGGCCGTTTGTTACATCAAATCAATGTCAAAACACTCCAAACAAATATGTAAACATTTATGTGATTATATGAAAAACTATATTTAAATTTCCCTTCAAACTTTAGCAAAGTATACTTTTCGGGGCATTAATGTTAAATCAATCGAATTTCTGTTAACACACTTAAAAAAATACTAGATTGTCGAAGTGTGCTTAGATATCCGCGAATAACTTCGTCATCAGGTAACCAAAATTATCGAGAGAGCATGTGTTCAACGGAGAATTAAAAGGACTCATATAATAAACTTTAAGGAAAAATCGCAAAGTATAAAATAGTTAAACCAGTGGTGGCCAAAGTGGGAATTTATAAAAAAATTTTGAAAATATCAGATCTGTACCCGCGTTTCTCAGTCATTGCGTTAAATCTCTAAAACCATTGAATGTAATATATAAGAATTAGCAAAGTTCCATAAAATCAGATGGTCCATTCGCAAGTTATTTCAAGTTAAGTAAGCAAAATGAGCAATTAACGGTTTTTGGGCCATAACTTTAGATTTTGGGGGTCCCCGAGGAAAGTATGAGGAACTGCTATACGCGACCAGCTCTACAACGTACGCTATGTCATTACCCAGGTTATTTCGCACTGTAGCACTGTGATATTATTCTCCGGTTAATGTATTAAGCTTTGCAAGGTGATAGTGCTTCCTAAAATACTGTCGCGGTGACCTTTTTGGCCGAATGAGACACCTTAAACTTCTTAGATTGTACGTTGAAAAGATGACACCACAGTTCCTTGGTCTCTACTGTGTTTTGATGGTTTCATAAGTTGTCAAATGGTTTGACAAGGCTCTAAAATTCGTTCAGACTGAGGTTGAACATCGCTAAATGCTACTTAAAAGTGTTCACAGGGTTGCTCAAAGGGTTGAGTGTAATGGAATTGCCCACAGCCTAAGCTTACTCAAGCACTTTCATCTTTTTCGATCGTCCAATACTATGTTATGGATTTTATCTACGACTTCTGGAGTAAATACCTCTTATCGATACTACCATGATACAACAACTAAAAGCTGCGATATTCTCAGCTCGCCTTGGTTTGATGATTAAGGGTTTGAAATCCTGTATATCAAACTCGCTTTCTACTTCTATCGATAACTGTCAAAAGTGTAAGCAATTACTGTTTGAAACTGGTTTTGGTATGTTTTCAGGCCCTGGGCAACAAAATTAGACTTTTTTTAGTTTATTAAAGAGGTGGTGTTGATTGTAGATGATTGTCGTTTTCAAAACATTAATGTGTCTTGGTAAATGGTTCATCACGTCTCGATTTTTAATAATTTAAGCTTCAAGTTTGCTGGAAATGTCTATTTTGACTCTTTTTAGGAGCGACTATGCTTTTGTTTTGACTACATTTAATATTTTTGTACAGTATTATTTCTTAACTTTAAAATAAACTATCCCAAACAATTCTACGATTTTTTTTTAGCGAAGATATACCTAGTGTAGTTTCGCGCTTGCGAAGAGGCACTTTCTTTAGTTTTTGTACCTATATAATGTGGTACGACCACCACGAAGCACTTCCTAACAATTAGTGTTTGTTTATTTATATACCCATGTGTTTTACAAATCATTTTCGACCCAAATCGTATGGGAATTGGGTCGTTTTTGAGTTGAAAACAATTTGTAGAAAACATGAAAAAGTTCAGATTTTTACAATTTTCATCGAATTTCAACTAAATTTCCGAGCTTGTCCACAATTTGACAGCAACTTCAACAAGTGCCTAACTAATCTAACATCCCTCGCAACTTTCAAGGTTTTTCATGTTGTGTATGCGTCGTCCATTGTGTGATTCTTTTATATCAAAATCCACCCATAAAAGACCTTAAACAATGAGTGTGCCGAATTCAAGCTTAAGCCCTCATTTCAATTAACATTTCAAAAAGCAACCACATTTATAACAACATTTTATTTGGGAAAAGAAAGGCAAACACTTGAAGGTTAAGACATTTTAAATTCAAGTTCAAATCGCATTCTTGATTTGATCAAGAGAGAAAGAGAGAGCATGAACTGCGCCTTCAAAATTACAATTCAACGAGTGCGTCATACAAATCTAGAAGAGACTCTGTTAATTAGCATCAGTCGGTTGATCATGCATGAATCAGCTAGCATTCAACATTCACAACATGTCCAGAACATGGGAAAAATACACACACACCACAAACACTTTTTATGCTAAACCCGCTTACTTCCTTATGTATGGATTATGTGGTTTGTGTACACACAGACCTTGAAAACAAAAGTCAGACACTGACTCATAAACAAGGGAAAATGTCCACCTACAGTTTCAAATCAAATTGAAAATGTAATTAGTATATGCTTAATTATGGCACGAATTGGCCACAATTGTGGTTAAACTTGTGTAGGAGCTATATGGCTTATACGCACCGTTGCCCAGCGAGGCATAAAACCAAATCAAAGTGATAAGCTGCGTCAGGGGGACGGGAAGAGGGAGTATAAAACAAAACTGAAAGCTAAATGGTGTTAAATTGAATGTAGTTTTGTTTTTGCTCTCTTCATACATAATTGCTTGGTATTTTCAATAGCAGCAATCTGTCAAGATATCAAATTTTGTTTGTTCATCATCATTAAAATGTTTGTTCGCATTGGGTTGGACTTTTTTTTGCAGATTTGTTAAGTTTGATGGGAAGAAATTAGGTAAAGGGTCCGTTCCTGAGGTTCGAACCTTGGTTCCTAGCTTCATAGATCTTCCAAAATAAATGTATGGATAAACGACTAAGTACAGTAGCAAAGTACATGAATAAACAAAAAATGATCAATTTCGTGTTGGTTTTTCCTGATGCGGTTAAAGCGTTGATTTTATTTTTAGAATGTGTATCGCTTCGTATCTGCTCGTGCCGTCATCGTTATGCGTCAGCTCGATATGTGGAACACAGTCAATTGCCGTTTATTGTATGAGATGTCGCTTCCAGGTATTGATGTTCTTTGGTTATAGCAACTTGAACATTCGCCCAATGTTTCGGTAGCTAGAGCTTGCTCATAGAGTTACTCTTTTGATTCCCTTTCTTACCATTAGCTAAGCACAGGAGACTTACAAAGTCGAAAAATTCGTGTGCTGCTTAAACTGCCCATACGAGTACAGTTGGCCCCTTTCTTCAATGTCCTATATCCCACACGGGATTGGAACTGGAAGAAGTAGAAGCCTTTTCCCGAAATCTTTGATTCTTTCTTTCATTGATCTTTTAAGAAAGAAAAGAATCAATAGAATCATAGGATTAATATGTTGAGAAATTATATATTTTGTTTTTAAGCATATTATTCTCATTGCAAGGTATTCCAATCTTGTTCTTGAAAAAAAGCTTTTTAAACTTGATTTTTGTTTGACATTTTTTTTTCAGTGTTGAAAGTTAGGTTTCGGAACGAATTTGTAGGGTTCCAAAAATTTCTGGGGTTTCAAAAAGTATCGAGGAGTTAGGTTCCGGAACGGATTAATGCCTATGATGATGCTTTGATCCAGTTCTGGATATCTAAAACACTCTGGGGACTTTGGTTTCAGACAAGTTAGGTATCTATGATACGGTTTTGAGGATCCAAAGCACTGAGGGGCTCCAAAAACTGCAGGGATATAGGTTCTGGGGCAGTTTTGCTGCGTATGAGACGGGTTTTGGGGTCCACTTAACTCTGGGGCTCCAAATAATGCTGTGCATGCGGTACCGGAACGGTTTGGTACCTATGATGCGCTTTTTGAGCAGTACTAGATATTCAAAACACTCCGAGGACTTCGGTTTCGAACAAGTTTGATACCTATGATACGGTTTTGGGGATCAGAAAATCTTGGGGATGCGGTTTTGGTAGAAATCTGGGAGCTTCGGCATCGGATAAGTTTGGTACCTATGATACAGATCCAAAAAACTCTAGGGACTTTGGTTCCGTGGCACTTCACTGCCTATGATACGGTTATGGGGATATAAAAAGCTCCAAATAATTTTGTAGGGTTCCAAAAAACTTTGGGGCTCCAAAAAGTATGAGGAGTTTGGTTCCGGAACGGATTGGTGCCTATGATGATGTTTTAATCCAGTTCTGGATATCTATAACACTCTGGGGACTTCGGTTCCAGGCCAGTTTGCTGCCTATGATACGGTTTTGGAGATCCAAAATAACTCTAGGGTTCCAAAAACTGTGGTGAATTTGATTCCGCACAAGTTTGTTGCCTATGATGCGGTTTTGACGCTGTTCTGGGTATTTAAAAATCTTTTGGAATTCAATTCCAGACCAGTTTGGTGCCTATGATACGGTTTAGGGGATTTAAAAAACTCTGGGATTCCAAAAACTGTGCGGAGTTCGGTTCCGGAACGGTTTGTTGATTTCTTAAGCGGCTTTTACAGATATTTTTGGCTTTTTTAAGTTATTTAGACAAACTGTTATTCACTTTAGCAAAAATTTAGCGATTTTGAGTCAAAATTTGATCCAAACCGGCAGGGTGCTCCGTGGAAAGAGGGGCTTACAGTGACGACAGTGACTTAACAGTGACTCAACAGTGACTTTTCAGTGACTCAACAGTGACTTTCCAGCGACCTAACAGTGACTTAGTCCCAAACGCAAAAATCTTTGCACAGTGAGCATCCAAGTTTCTGGTTTCATTTCGTTTAAGGTTTTTTTCTAACTTTAAAATTATCTTTTGTTCTTGCTTAACCCTCCACCCCCTCCCCCCTTCCTCACCATCCACCCACCCATGCGTACACATGTCAACTATCTGTTGGATACATTTTGCGATCGTCAGTCGTTCACTACAAAACATGTCGTCGATAAGAGACATTTGGCAAAGTTGGCAATGCAATTATTTATGCCATGGTAATTAAACAGTCATCGTCATCGTCGCGGAGACGGAAACACAGACACGGTTCGCTTATGATCACTGCGCGGTTGCTAGTTGGACAAAAAGCTAATGGCACTCTTCTAACTCTTCCACTTCTTACTCTTCTTGATTGGCAGGTGCTCAGGCGGCAAGATGACACTGACGAGGTTGCGGCTACGATTGCTCGGAGCAGCAGTGCTGATGGCGCTTGCAATGCTCCATCCCAGTCAAAGTTTACCACAAGGTGCACCGGAAACGGTGTGCGACACAATGCTGCCATTCCATGCGGGTGGCAGTGTTCTACCCGAGTCCAGTGTATCGCCCTTTCGGGTGGAGACTTCTGCCTCGGTGATTGGTCAGGGCCAGACTCTGAGGGTGGATGTGACGGGTGTGCCGGCGGGTTTGACTTTTGGTGGCTTTATGATACAGGCACGCAATCGTAATCCTCCCTACCAAATTGTGGGCCAGTTTGGTCCAGCCCGCGATGGCACGGTGAAGCTGATGAATTGTGAGAATTCGGTGAATAACTCGGCCACGCACAGCAATGCGGGTCCCAAGTCTCAGGTGAGCCTGGACTGGCTAACTCCGGTGGATTTCCTGGGTCAGGTGGTGTTCAAGTGAGTATGGATAGAGGCAGGGATGACCGCATGGACTCTTTAATTGTAATGTTTCTTTACAGTACCACGGTGGCTCAGTCCTATAGTCAATTTTGGGTGGGAGTGCCCTCCAATCCGGTGCAGGTTGTTAGGCGAGACTTGAACATAGGGGTTCCTCTGCCCACAGCTAATCCTAATTTTAATTTTGCCACCACACGTGCTCCATATGTACCGCCCAACTATATGGCTCCCAGTCCAGTGGCTGCCTCTAATGCGGATCCCTTCTACAATGGCTGCGGCTCCAGCAAAACCTGCTTTGGTTTTCCCAATGGCTGTGTGAGAAGCAAGTCCTGCACTTCCCTCACCGCAGTGACCGTACGCGGTGATGTCTATGAGTTTGAGTTGCAGTCGGGCAAGGGTAAGATGTCAATTTGCTCTTTCTTGTTCAGTTGTTCAATGCTCAGTCACTTTTTAAAGGTACCAATGCGGCCTATGTGGCCATGGGACTGTCTGATGATGCCAAGATGGGTGAGGATTTGGTCATTGAGTGTGTGCCGGAGAATGGACGTGTGAATATGTATTCCTCCTACACATCTGCCACTCCCTATGCGGCCATTCGAGCAAGTGTGGTAGGTGGAAATGCTCAATTTCTTAAAAGGATGCTCCTTCATCTTTCTCTCATTCTTATACAGTCTCAAAACTCTGCTCGTCTGCTAAATGCCTCGCTGGTGGATGGCGTCATCTACTGCAAAGTGCAACGTGAACCTTTAACTGTGGTACAGGGACGTACCTTTGATCTGAGGAATGGCAAATATAATCTGCTCGTGGCCTCTGGCAGCAGCTTAAAGGAGAACAGTGTGGGCTATCATGACATTGGTCGTTTACCCTCGGATAGTGCCATCAATCTGGCGGTGGTGCAGGATTTGGATGGTTCCAGCTATTTGTTGGTGCGTTTGCATGGTGCTTTCATGATTGCCGCCTGGATTGGTACCACCTCGCTGGGCATCATATTTGCACGCTATTTCAAACAGACCTGGGTGGGCAGCCAGAGTTGTGGCAAGGATCAGTGGTTTGCCTGGCATCGTATGCTTATGGTAACCACTTGGTCTCTAACTGTAGCCGCTTATATATTGATCTGGGTGGAATTGAAACAGGCGGTTTGGCATGCCCACTCCATAACGGGTCTGATAACGGTTATACTTTGCTTTTTACAACCGATTGGAGCACTATTTCGTCCGGGACCGAATGACAAGAAGCGTCCGTACTTCAATTGGGGTCACTGGCTGGGTGGCAATTTGGCACACATTTTGGCCAGTAAGTTGGAAAGGGGAAAACTAAAGATATTTTGGCTTATATTAAACTTCTATCTCTTACAGTTGTGGCCATTTTCTTTTCGGTGAAGCTGCCCAAGGCTGATTTGCCCGAATGGATGGACTGGATACTGGTTAGCTTTGTGGTGGTTCATGTGCTGGTCCATTTGATATTTTCTGTAAGTGAAACGAAAGGATTAAGTGTGGTGTCTTTTTACCTTTCATGTGAGCCCGTAGAGTGAGCAGTTGATTTAGTGTACAAATTTTTGCTTATCAAGGGTCTTATACAAGGTCGTATTCGTCATTTTGTTGTTAAATTTGCTTTGAGTTTAAGGTCTTTTGTGTACACTTAAGTGCACCAGTATTGCCAACTATTGAAGCTCAAAAGTGGCTCTTAAGAATGGCTAAAAATAGCAATGAATTTTGTTTAATTAATGATAATAATTAAACTGATTGATCAGTTAATCTAATCACAAAGAAGCCTTCTTCTGTGACGCCTCAGAAATAAAATACATTTTCCCATTATGAAATCAAGATCCAACATTTGACATTTAACAAACTTCAATTGAACGTTAAATTAACTCATAAATTAGCAATGGCAAATTTCATTAGCGAGAGATCCAAAGCTGTTTGATAAAATGGTACATTATATTACACTTGAAACTTCCTTCTTTCTAGATTTTCAAGTAAGAAATTGAAATCTCTCAAAGTTCTTCTACACTCAAACTCTTTAGAAATTTCCGTAACACCTCCAAAAAAGGGAGCAGTATCACTTTAAAGTAGCGTACTATTTCTTTGATAAATGCTACTGTATCATGATACCACAAATTGTCTATTATGATGCCGCATCTCTCGAGTTCAGTATTAAGATAATTGCAAATTTATACTTGATCAGGGAGCAAGTTGTTCTGCTGAACACGGCCAATTTGATACTCGGCTTCTAACTTCCAATTTCTATTCATCTTAATTCGACTTTCTAGCTGGCGAAATGTTTCGAACAAATTTTTTAATCGTTTCTTGAAACTCAGAGCTTTGAACAATTACAATCAGCAGAATTTTAAAACGAGAACAAACCTAAATCATTTAAAATACCCAAGAAAAGTGATATTATAATTTTGAGCAAGATTTGAAGATTTATAATACCTCTACAAAAAAAGTTTTATAGGATTTTTTTCCAAGTTTGAATCTTTATTTTAAAAAATTTGTTTCAAATTCTTTTTTCAAAGTATTGTCCATCGCTAATCGCTACTGTTTCCCATCTTTCTTGCGATCCACGAATCGATCCAATTTTGGAGTTCTTCAAAAGATGCGAAAATGCTGATACTCAATGTCATGCGTCATCGACATAAACAATTAGTAGTCATAAGTGCAATGTCTGG
>JBAMBO010003723.1:0-37594 GCA_037044535.1 Lordiphosa magnipectinata
ACGGTTATTTTTTAAAATAAAACTTGTGATAAAACGTTTTAACCCTTTATATGGCTGTGATGAATATCTGCGACATACCGTTTGAGTCCAACTATTTCGTAAGGTATATGAAGAAATTGACAAGTGTTTAGTTTATGTGAATCTTTAATATACACTTGTTAAGTGTTGTAGTTTAGTCAGACTATCTCATGTGCTTTTGCAAATAATTTTTAACTTTTTATGCAAGAGGCCTTCGATCCAAATTTTGTTTTGTCCCGAAAAATATCGGCTGCATAAGCGTGAATTCTAGTTTTTAAATAAGTTTTTATACATGCGGTATGTATGTATATAACGAATGTCGAAAATCGATTAAAAACTAATCCAAAGTCATGTATGAGTTTTATTAACTCGAAAAGGTTAACATCTTCCATTCCATCGAGTATGAGGTTTGTTTCACTGTCATCAAATACGTGTGATGAAATTGTGAATCTGTTTGCTGTCTTTTTTAGCGCCAATTATGAGGATGACCAATTTACTCTTGATTCCATTCCTTTGGTTCTTAATGTCGGCATCATTCCCATATCAGAAGAAGACTTTTGGAAGCAATCAATGACTTTGATGAGTAGACATTGGATTTTATCCCCTTGTTTAAATGTAGGTTGATTGAGGTGAAAATTTGGATTTATACTAATTTAATAACCCTCTTTACATTGAAAACTGCATATTCAATATATGCAAACCAATATGCAAAATATGCAAACAAATATGCAAAATATGCAATAAATATACAAATTATGTATTTCTATAAAAAATTTATAAAAATGGCGACATTTACGAAAATTCGCATTCTTTAGCTTAGATTATTATAAAAAATTTATAGATGGCGTATATAGACGGTCAAATGGAAGTTGTAGACCGAGCAAATAAAAGGTGTACCTTGAAAGTTCTAAAATATTGGAAAATTTTCCAATTGTGAATTCATTTCAGATTTTTTATGAAGATTTTATGGGCGGCTAGAGTACACGGGTAAATAAAGAAGATGTGGAACAAATGGTCAAGAAAATCGAGAAATTTCAGAAATTCTTATTTGAGTTTTAATTATCATAAGGAACGGTAAACCGGCGGGTAAATAGGAGGAGAAGATCAAATGGTCAAGATAATCGCGAATTTTTCAAAATTTTCAAAGGACCTAAGATAACTATGAAGGTTGGATAGATGGCAATTGAAGACACGTATATAAGAGGCTTAGACCAAAAGCATTTACGAAAGCGCAGGCGTTGGTTAAAAGGAGGCGTGTATCGAACAGGTCCAAATTTGAAAGTTTTATGGATGGCAATGAAGACGGGTGCAGGGGTAGAAGGTGTAGATCGAACGGTTAAAAAAATCGCGAAATTTGCCAATTTTTCATATGACCAAAGGTTATTATGAAGACTTAATAGACTGCAATAGTAGACGGGTAAATATAGGAAGCGTAGACCGAACTGTCCAAAAAATCGAAAAAATTTCAAAATCAATATTTGAGCTTAGAGTTTTCGCGAAATTTGCAAAATTTTATAAGTTTTGGGAATCATTAAGATGTGATAGATGGCAATTGTAAGCGCGTCAATGGTTAGATCCAACGGTCCAAAAAGTTGCGAAATTTACAAAACTTTTGCATAAGTTAGATTATAATGTAGACAGGCAAATTGACGGGTCAAGATCAAGCGGTCCAAAAATCCGGATATATACAAAATTTTATGATTAGTTCAGATTATCATGAAGATTTAATAGTTGGCAGCTAAAGACGGGTAAGTAGAAGGTGTCGGTCAATCGGTTTAAAGAAATTTTAGCATTTGCGAAATTCTTATGTTAGTTTAGATTGACACGAAGACTGGTATATAGACGGGCAAATAGGAGGTGAAGATCATACGAACCAAAAACTCGGGAAAATTGAAAAAAATTTAATGAGATTAGATTCTCATGAAAATTTTATAGATAGCAATTGTCTATTAAGCTTCACTTCTTCGTATTGTGTTTAAAATTCCAGAGGGGGCGCTGCAACGCACGCCGGGTTCCTGTTTTGTAAATATGTATTGCAAAACAGTTTGATGGCAAATCTCTTAGCCATTTTTGAATTAAAAGTGCGCTTTTATCACTCTTTTTCGGCATTTTAATTAATTACAAGATGATGTGGTGACGTTAATTCACAAGATCCAACAGATTTGCAACAAAATCAGAAAATGGTTAGCACAGAATCATTATGTAATTTCACAAAAAAAGGTTTTTTGCATAATATGTATGCATATTCTGCAAATTTTGCATATTTTTCCTGGCCGTTCCACGGCTACGAATCTAACAGTATTTTGCAATATTTGCATTTCTTTAGAAAAGCATTTGACAACGTTTGTCATAATGCCCTTTTATGAAAGCTTTCTAAACTTGGCTTTCATTCTTCCATCCTCAATTGGATTGAATCTTATCTTGATGGCCGATCGTGTCAAGTCCTCATTAATCGCAAACGTTCTAGTCCCTACGTAGCAACATCTGGCCTCCCTCAATGGAGTGTACTCGGTCCGTTTCGTTTTTCGCATTATCTAATGTTTGCTGATGATTTGAAAATTTTTTTATCTATTCTGAAGCCCTTCAATGTGATCTGAATTCTGTTGCCGATTGATGCGCTCGGAATTTACTGCCTATTAACTTTTCAAAGTGCTTCCATGTAACATTTGGAAAACGCGAGCTGCCGATTCTAACCTTGTATTCCATTGCTCATCACGCTTTAAGTCGAAAATATGAAGCCTTGGATTTAGGGGTGGTGTTTGACTCTAAGTTTCAGTTTTCTTGGCATCTAAATTATATCCTCTAAACTATACCTCAAATTGGTGGTGTGGAAAATAGTTCGGAAAAGTTTCATCTATTGTCGAGCGCCATTTTCACAGTCGGAAGCGAATAAAAAGAGGCTAAATATCCAACTTGTAGAAAATTTTCACGAAGTTTATTTTAAATCAAACATATTTTGTATGTGCAAAAATGCAAAGTTTGAAATTCAATTGCAAGGGAAGCACAAAAATTATAAGGAAAATGTACGAAATACGATTGACTGATTTTTAAATTCAACTATAGATTGACTGAACCAAAAGTCAAAGTCTACTTATCCAGCTACTAAATATTTACATTATCTACAATTTCTTTTTTAAATATTAAATCAAACAAAACTATTGCTATTCTCTTATGAATGAGACAGAACCACAGGCGCTGCGCAGTGCGCTACTTACTTTTAGTTATCCTACTCCACCCGACAAATAAACGTATGTAGACGGACACAAGAGATTTACGATAGTTTCTCTACACTGCGAAATCCATATCCACAGAAACGGTTTCATTTAGCATGAAAAGGTATAATGTTTTTTTTAAATAAAACTTGGGTTCAAACGTTTTAACCCTTTATATGGCCGTGATGCATATCTGCATACCGTTTGAATACAATTATTTCGAAAAGTATATAAAGAAAGTGACAAGTTTTTAGTTTATGTGAATTATTAATAATTTGTGAGTATCGCTATGTTGCAGATATACATCAAAAACTTTTTTGAGTTGAGTTGTGCAGCCGTTATTTTGATGTATATCTGCAACATATATATTTGTGTTTAGTTTTTATCTGTTTATAGGTATTTTGTTTTGTTTTATGTTCTTATATGGGCATCACAAATCTATGAATTGCCAAGGGTACTTTTTTCTTAGGGAAAATGTTAGCAGAGGGACTACCGCCTTCACAAATCGCTAGCATTTTTGACAGTGTGGATAGCGATGATGAACTAGATTTTTGTGCTGATGACGAAATCGATTTCTATCTATATGAAGAACATCTTAATACCACAGATGACGAGGACATTGAATATCGAGATGAACGCTCTAGTGTTTCTAGCAACAGCTACCTAAGAAATAAGTAAGAAAGTCGGTCAAGCCCGACTGTAATTTACTCTGTACCTGGAGTAGCAGCTGAAAGCAGCGCTCCTGAACAATAGATGGCGCCACTACTTGCATTGAACAATGAGGGATTTTCAAAACTGACCAATAGATGACGTCACTACGTGGGAAGTAACTTTCTTTTGGTCATAACTTGAGTATCGTTCATCCGATCTTTAGTATTCCTTTGCCAAATCGATAAATTATCTTGATTACTAAATATCTCTAGAAGATACAAACAATCTATCTACAAAACTGTCGAAGATATGACGTTTTTTTCAAATTGCAGAGGCGGGAGGGGGAATGGCAAAAATTTAAAATAAACTTGATCTGAATGCAAGTATACGAAATATGTGTCCCATACATGTCAAACCTCTATCTCTTACCATCTCAGAGATCTGTGCGTTCATACAGACGGTTGTTGATACTAATCAAGAATATTTCTACTTTGGTCGGGTGTGGCGCACCACTAGTATGTGTGGCTGCTGGTGCGGGAGGTTGTGGTTTCGAACCCGCCTCGGGCCATCTAATAAAAAAAAGTATTTTTTATTTTTCTTTAGAAAAAAGCTTTTACACATCTTCATCAGCTACTGGCGCCAGCTGTGAAGTAACTAGCCATGAAAAAGCAAACAAATTCTCAAACTATTGCCTATGCTACTATGATTCGGCGTTAAATTGTAGGTCCCTTTCTCTTGTGCGAAAAATTATAAGCACGCACGCCAAGAGATTGAGAGAAGCTTGGCCTGGCCCTCTATGGTTGCTGTTGAGCCAGTTTTACATTACATATATAACTTTATAGGGTCGGAAATGATTCCTTCTCCCTGTTACATACTTTTGCACAAACTTAATATACTCTGTGTTTCTTCGGTACAGAGTATAAAAAAAAATGAAGAAAAACTAGTTTGGGGAACCAGCAGCGTGCAAATATTAGTAGGGGACTTATGCCAAGGTGATGGGCGGGCCCGAGGAATGCCTTCCGTGGACCCAGAGGTCTGAGGGATATTGTAGGTTAAGGCGTCTTTTGAGCCTGCTTGTAGCCAATCGCGATATAAAGTTGTATGCCTTACATACTAGGGAGCATCCGCTATGCGCTGAAGTACTCGGCTTATAGAAGATTCGAGTTTCTTGAGTGTAGTGGAGCATGCCGTACCCCATACCGGGATCCCCCTAGGTCCAAAACGGGATAATAATAGCCTTATCAAGTTGATACTTTCGAAAGTATTCAAATGATATTTCGAGAATATCAAACAATAACAACAATAACTTGTGAGGTTGACACTTTTTTGTATTGATTTTTTAGTATCAATTTGATATTTTAATAGTCTAATTGTTAGTATCGTTTTGATACAAACTTTCATTAATATATTTCTTATATTTCTCTTTCTTTAATATTTCGTTTTACTTTTATTTTGAGCTCTTACAAAATGTATCTTATTTACACCAATTAAATGAAATCGTCATCGAACTGCATGCTCCGTGTCCACGCGGACTGTGTTTAAACAGAAGTCAGTGGAATGGTGTGTTTCATGCTGATCTTTACTCATTCGCAGAGATACTCAGTGAAAAACACCTCTTCTGCAGCTGTCTTCGTTCCGAACCTCTCGCATTAGGCGTCATCTTACAAAACGCTGAAAAAGTCATAGCAGCATTGTGGCGTGGTATATGTTCTGCCTAAAGAGTGACATTTGTTATTTACATATGTTTCCAAAAACGATGACAACATTTATATATATCTTGTAAGCACCTTGTAAATACTCCTGCTCCATATTGAAATCCCTTAATGTATCTTCAGCACGTCGTCTGGGAAAGTATGCTCCATAGCGCTTACTTCTAACTAAGTATTGATGTGTTTGCACTAAAATCAAATCACTAAATGAGCGCCAGCTGTTACATTCGGCGTGCTTCGTTTCACATTAGAGCATGACTTTCGTTGTCATTGAACATTTTTTAGTTTAAATGTAATACTTTCGCGTAACCAATTGATATTCTAAGTATCAAATTAATACCCAAAATATCAAAATCAATTGATCCAAAAAAAAAAAAAATGATTCTAGTTTCAGATTCAATTTGAGACAACGTGTATTGATATTGATACAAATTTTTTTAGGTGTAGTTGATTTGTATGATTAATTTATGATGTACATATATGATTTTTGGTGTTTAAATTTTGGAAAGTTCTTTTGAGCTAAATGTATTTGTGATACCGATTAGTTGTAAATGTTATACCCGATAATCGTAAAGTAAACTATGATGAAGATATAGGCTTAATATCACTACAACAAACCGTTAAAATTCGAACCAAACACTTTTTAAATGAAGGGGTCCTGATCAAAAAGTCTTTAATATATTAAATTTAGTCATTATTTTCACTCTGAATGAAGCTAGTTGTGTGGATTTACAGCCAAAGCAATAGATGGCTCCTCTTCCCAAACAGCTGTTTAATAGTCCGAGAATCCACATGGCGTTGCCACATCGACTATTTTGAGTGCATTGTGTAATCATCAAAGCGAGTTTTGTGTTTGAGACCAAACTAATCCCATGTGTTCTACAAATGCTGTCGACCCAAAAACAACCCGATTCCCATACAATTTCGGTCGTTTTTGGGTAGAAAGCGATTTGTAGAGCACATGGGAATAAGAAATAATTTGATTTATTTGATTGATTCAGTCAAAACTGGGAATCCTTAAATTGTGCCAACAAATCGTTCGATGATCATAATAAAACCGAGCATATTCCATGAACTGTATAATTTAATTGCGGATGAATCCCTTCTTTTTAATGGGCAAGCTCTGTTGCACCTTCTATTGCAAATGCCTTCCGCCCAGTCTTCGGTCTTCCATTTGTTATGCGCTACAATAAGCTGACAACCAATTTTTTCTCCCCAAATGCAGCAATGTTCCCTTAGAGGGCCTATAAAAAAGCTCTCTAGTAAAATGTTGCATTTTGGTAAAACAATTTAAGCCACTCACGAACTTGAAGATTCTTTGTTACACATGAAAGTTTTGTAGGTGAGGTCCTATTTTCTCTAAAAGAATCTTTATCCCTTTCATTTTTACAAGTTCTCCCATCTATCGTGTCAGGTTTTAGTTGTTTTTTTTTGTTCAGCGTTGGGCAGTCATAGCAACGAGGACCCGGCCTAGTTGCTCTTGCTGTTGTTGTTGATCGTTCTTCGGTTACGGGATTATCGTGCCACCCAGGATCGCCTGGCGGTTCGCCGGGGGCGGCGAATTCAGTGGTGGTGGACTCTTCCTCTGCTGAGTCTGAGCCTGAGCCTGAGTCGTCTTCTAACAAAACACCAGAAATCGGCAAAATCATTAAATAAATAAACAACTTCATTTTTGTTTTAGTTTTTAAATATATGTGGAATATACAATGATTGATCTAGAACTAAAGGTCTACTTAGCCAACTACCACTTATTTTATTTATATTTACATTATCTACAATTCGGAATTCCTTTCGGAAATATCTCAACCAAACCGACTGCTATTCTCTAGCGCTTCATTGCTGGCTGCTCCAATCAAACTATTTTGACCACATTTACAATCTTCACCATCAATGCGACCCGAGGCAGAGGTTAAGATACGCACTCCTTCAGCAAATTTGGGAAATCCCGTCATGGTTTCTTTCAGTGTGGTCATCATCACCGGCAGATACATAAAGAAATCCTTAAAATGACCCACCACCGTGTGATAATCCACTGGTCGAACATTTTGATAATTTCCATCGCTATCAATGTCATTGCCCGAGGGTGTATATGGCAGACTGCTGACTTGCTGGAAAGCTACAAGAAATAATATACGAAACAACATCAGCTTCAAGTCTACGAAAGGGGGCATACGCTTAAGAAGTAACCTTACCCAATAACAAGAAAATTGTGACTGCTTGATATGTTAGCTTGTTGTCCGTCATGCTAGAGATTCGTTAACAAATGCTACACTCTGACCAAAGTGCTGGTGAATTTATAACATTTCATTGAGTGCAGCGGTAAGCAGAAAATTTCAAGAATTATTTTTATAGCGATTTTGTTGTGTTCTTTGGGTTCACGCTGAGGTAGCAGAAAAGTATCTAAAATGCAATATCAATGCTATTCGCTGAAGACCATATGAAGAGTACACAACGCAGATGCAATTTAAGATGAGAACAGTTAATGCGAGGTGCTGAGGAAGAGTACTCGAACGAACTAAGATAACGTACTGAAAGCAGAAAGTTTTTTATACACTTGAACAAGGGAATTATAATTTGGCCAAGAAGTTTGCAACGCATAGAAGGTATCATCTCCGACCATATAATGTATATATATTCTGGATCAGCATGACGAGCTGAATGGATTGAGCTTTGACCGACCGTCTGTCTATTTCTAGTCCCTCAGTTTTTAAGCTATCGAGCTGAAATTTTGCGCAGAGTCTTCTTTGTCGGATCCGCCCGGATCTGATGATCTGAATGAAGAGATCTCAGAGATTGTAAGAGATAGAGGTTTGACATGTATGGGCAGTGTTTGGAAGTACCTAGGTACAAATACCTAGGTACATACCTAGATACAAATTTTGTGTACCTTTTACCTTACCTAGGTATTTTCAAATTCGAGTACCTTTTACCTTACCTAGGTCTTTGTTTTCATTTACCTTGTCAATAGGTAAGGTACAAGGTACTTTTCGTACGTGATTTGTTTCGCTCCGATTACATTATAGCCGAGATGCTGCCGCGCTCTGCCATATTGAAAATAAAAGTATAAGGGACCTGTTTGTGGCCTTAACTGAACGTCCGGTAATCATTTCGTTCAAAAACTATACGATCCATGCTAGATAAGAGGAAGTCGGACTATTAGCCGAGCACCCATTTTCACTTTCGTTTTTAGACAAATTTTGTACTGAAAAACGGCTTGAAATCGCCAAATTTTACATTACACAAATGAAAACGGGAGCACGGCTGTATAAGAAAACAAGAAAGAAAGTCGGTCAAGCCCGACTATAACATACTCTGTACCCTTAACGTCGCAGCTCGCATTTGCTCACGAGTTATACGCGCTCATCTCTAAGTTTCACTCTCTCTCTCTCTCTCTGTCACTAAGATTGCCGTTTAATAGAATGCTGTGGTGATGGGTGGGGGGTGGGCGGTGTTTACTGGCGGTTTTTTGCTCATAACTTGAGTATCGTTCATCCGATCTGTATCATTCCTTCAGCAAATCGATAAATAATTTTGTTTACAAGGTATCTCTAGGTACGAACGATCTATCTTCAAAACTGTAGGAGATATGACGTTTTTTCCAAATTGCGGGGGCGGGAGGGTGCGCGGCAAAAATTCAAAATAAACTTGATCTGCCTGCAATTATAAGAAACATATGCCCCATACATGTCAAACCTCTATCTCTTACCATCTCTGAGATCTCTTCGTTCATAAGGACGGACGGACGGACAGACAGACAGACGGACAGTCGGACAGACGGACATGGCTATATCGAATCGGCTGTTGATGCTGATCAAGAATATATATATTTTATAGGGTCGGAAACGATTCTTTCTCCCTGTTACATACTTTTGCACAAACTTAATATACTCTGTGTACCTTCGGTACAGAGTATAACAAGTAAGAGCGCTGTATTCGAGTTTCCCGACTACAAGGCCTAGGATAATATATATTAAGCCGCGAGGTTATAACTTTAAAATTTTGCCAGTGACAGTTTTTTGCGGTTTAAGGGGGGAGGGGGGAAATTTTCAAAATCTGAAACAAACTTGACCTGGGTACGGTATACACCTATGTGCATGCAAAAATTTATGTCTCTATCTCTTATAGTCTCTGAGATCGACGCGTTCATATTCCCATTTTTAATGGGAACATGGTATAAATATCGACGGTATTTTTCAAAATACTCATTTTATATGTACGATTGCCGATATCTGGAGTTGCAATTACAGAAGTTACTTTGGAGTAACCGGCCACTAAATATAAAGCAATCTACATTCTCAGCATGTAGGAGAATCCCACATGAAATACTTGCTACTATATTAGCTTAAGTTCATAGAAAATACGGACTTAGTAAAACCAAAACATGTCGAACAGTTACAGATAATGCATCCAACTTCTGTAAAGCATTTAAAGTGTACAGTTTAAAAGCAACAACCGTGAAGCCTGAGTTTTTAGAAGAGTTAAAGGTAATAGATCTGGATGGTTCAGCTCATGCTGAAATTACTTTGCAAAGGCACTTTAGATTCGCTTCACACATTCAAGCGGTTGTACAATTATTCCATAGCGAAAGCTACGGCATTTTGAAATGCTGTTAGCAGATCCACAGTAGCAGCAGATGAAGCTAAGTAAATTTTTAAGCTTAAATTAATATCTCCTTGCGCTACAAGAATTGGATAATGCTAATGACACTTTCGCTAAGTCTATTGATCTTCTGCATGGCGACAGATTTTGTTGTTATTTAGGATTTTTGCTGCCTACTTTACTTCAAGTAATACATAAACTTCAATGCTTCAATATTTTGAAATATTGTGATCCACTTAAAAATGGTCTTAAAAAATTAGTTTTAAGGCGATTTTCTTTTATTGAAAACTTGACTTCAAGCGAGACAATGTCTTTGGTTTTGTCCACTATGACACTTCGAAAATATAAATTGAAGTGAATTCCATATTAAAACAACTAAATTACAAAGTGTTTTAAAGAAATTAGGGAAAATTTCGAAACTGTTGTTAATGAGAGTTCAAATACAAATGATTCTGAAGACTTTTACGTAGTAATGGAAGATTGGATAAAACTGAGAATTGTCATTAAAATTCTAATATTGCAATAAAAGCGTTAACTTATTTTGCCGATATAAGCAATTCTTTTGAATCTATGATTAAGTATAAAAATATTTGTAATGTTCTTTTTATAATTTTGCCTATCTCTGCCCCTATTGAAAGCTGAGGTCGCAAAAATCGGTCCCCCGTTTGTCTTTGTCAGAAAACGACAGCTTTCGTGCGAACACATTGAAAGAGGTACCGATACAACCATCAACTACGCTCTCTGCTTCTGAGAGGAGAGAAACACATTTTTTAATTTTTTTCCTCTTAGGTCTTTTTGGGACCGTTTGGCCTAATTTCCGAATTCAAAAGGTCTTCTTCGTGTGCATGATGGAATAAGTATAAGGTGGTCTCGTCAGCAAAAAGCTGTCCCTTAGCGTATGCTAGCAATAAGTGCGAGTGAAAGGCACATCGTATAGTGAGAGTGAACGAAACGGAAGAAGAGTATGTTGATTGACCCTTAACAGGTCTGTGGGGTTTAAAATCGCCTATTATAATACAAGGTGAAGTGTTTCTATAGTTTTATTTTTAATAATTTAGAATTCGCAATTAAACGTTGTTTTTGAATAGATATTATATGGATATAGATATATATATACAACACATTTCGGTGCATGAAAGAATTTGACACCCGGTACATGCTTGCGGCAATAATTCCAATAACTCATTTTATTATTGCTACCTAAGGGTTAAGATTAAGAAAAAAATTAAGAAAAAAATCGTCCGCACACAACCTTCCGCGTCAACAAGCACGCATGCATGGAGCAATGAGTATTAGAGCAGAGATGGGCGCGTCGCGACGTTCCAATGCACACGAGGCAGCGTGTGCATAGGACCTCTGCCGCGGCCGAATGCACAAAATCATACGTACGCTATAAGCATTGAAAGCTATTTATAGAACACGAATGCGGCGCACGCAAATTGTGCTTGTATGCGTGTGAAAAGTGTGACGATATGTGTGCATGCCCATCTCTGTATTAGAGATAAAATTTTCGCTGCCTCAGTCAGCTGTTTGCTCTCATTTACGCTCTCTAGATACATTTGGTCAGCTGTTCGCTCTCACTTACGCTCTCTGGATACATTTGGGAATATGTCCGTCTCGCTCTAACTACTGTGTTTTCCTACTGGCTCTGTAAAGTATCTTTTTGGGCACTATAGTATCTTTTTGGGCACTATCGTTTAGCACCACCAAAATTGAGAGGCAGCCCAAATTGGTTCTCTAATACTCATTCTCCATGAAGCATGCACTGAAGCTAAGGGACAAAAACGAGCTAGCGTCGGCAGCCGACGAGACCACCTTATACTCATTCCATCATGTTCGTGTGTATGCATCGGTGTGTAAGGCTCGGCTAACGATATGAATGTATGCGACGAACTATAAGCGCTCTCTCGTTCTCTCTCGCATAGACTCTCTCTTTGCTTATGTTAAACTCTGGCGCAACTCTTGAGTCTGCAACCTTTTCAATTAACATTTTGAGAGTTTGGTCTTCGAGATGCACGCAATTTAAGACCAATTGACTGAGTTGGGCCTGTTATTCGGTTGCTGTCAGACCGAGCAGTGCTATGTGGTCAACCACAGCCACTTAACAGTGAGCGCGATAACAGGACATATTCGCTTGCGGGAAGCCCAGGCCCCTTTTAAATTTGGGTTTTCGGTCAGTGACGTGAGCAGAGCGAACTGAAAAAAGGGTTGAGAGTTATTTACGAGCTATAATTTTTAGCTTTGGGGGCTAAAGACTTTCACCAAAAAGAAACAGACTAGGTAATGAAAAATAATGACTAGGTCTCGAAAAAAAGCGAGATGGTATATAAGAAACATTTTAATAATATTACATCATATGAAATCAAAATGATCCATTTTAAACCTTATTTTGGATTGTTTTTTTTTTCAATATTCATTACCAATAAAAATGGATTAACCATGCTTTTAAATTTAAAAGTACCTTTTTTGCCTTTACCTAGGTACTGGAAATTCCGGATACCTTTTACCTTACCTAGGTATATTTTTTGACATTTACCTTGTATCTTACCTAGGTAAGAAAATTGAGTACCTTTCCAATCACTGTGTATGGGACATATATTTCTTTCGCTTAGATTCGTATGTTTCTTACCTTTTAGAGATATCTAGTAATCAATATTATTTATCGATTTGCTGAAGGAATGATAAAGATCGGATGAACGATACTCAAGTTATGAGCAAAAAACGGCCAGTTAACACCCCCCACCCATAACCACAGCATTCCGTTCAACAGAGAGAGAGAGAAAGTTAGAGATGAACGTATAACAGCTTGAAACGGTTAAAAGCGTATAACAACGTATAACACGTATAACTCGTAAGCAAATGGGACCTGCAGCATTAAGGCTACAGAGTATGTTATAGTCAGGCTTGACCGGATTTCTTTCTTGTTTTTGTTTTGCTTCATTGCAACAGAAGATAAATACCGCATTTGAGTGTGCCTGCCGTTCGCTCTTTTTCTAACGCTCACTCTCCCTCACTCTCTCGATTTCAGCAAAAGCACTCAGTACTCGATAGACGCTGAGTGCCATACCTGTACTCGAAGCAAGCGTTTCTTTAATGTTTCTAAGTAAATTTGAAATAGTCGTCAAAAAGTGTTGAGCAGTTATAAAATTTAATCGAAAAATCATAACAATCTTCAAAAACCTACACTTCTTCAGTAGATTGTGGTAAGATTTCCTCTACTACTTTTTTTTTATTTATTCTAATTAATTGCACAAAAATCAAATAAATATACTCTGAATGGTATTTTTTTAATATAATACTTAACCTTGAATTTAAGTTCATTCCAAATATTATATTTAAAATTGAAATGACAAAATTTTCAGTATGCAGTTGTTCATTCTTGTATTCTATTTATTAGTTTTTTGTGCTCCAATAAATGGTAAGATTATGAGAAAACTCACTCTTAATCGATTAAATCGTGTGCATCAATTCTATCAGTTAGGGGCAACTCAACTGGGGTCGTATGCTGGGATTGCCCACGTCTAAACCAACTTAATTCGTTAAAGGAAAATTCAAGTGCTGGAACGATGTGTAGAACTGCGGAAGATGCTAGAGATGCTTTCATAAGTCAAAAATATCCAACCGAAAATTTCACCCACAGCTGTTTGCCAAAGGAGTTTAAATTGGGTAAGTAGCTTAATTTTAGTTACTTATATAATTAATAAAAAATGAATTCAAGGGACTCTAAAGGAATATTGTTGCGTTTGGTCAATGGAAATTGGATGTCAGCTTATTCTTTCGGAACGATCATGGAAAACTGAAAAATCGGCAAAATCAATTTGCGCATCTACTTGTGCTCATGCTTGCCCTATGCAAAAGAAACAGAAACCCAGTGGATCGTCTGACTCTCCCAGTCAGTCTGAAAGCAGCTCGGCAATTGGACTAGACAGTTCTGGGACATTGCTCGGATTTTTATTGGTTATATTTATATGGAAATAATGATATCTATATTCATTGTTGAGTAATCGGTAACGGTAACTGCTTTGGCCGAAAGCTATATTTCAGATATGATTATTCAATTTAAATAGAGCTATGGGTCAAAACAGTTACCTATACCTAAACCGTTAGGCAGGGTTTCATTTTAAATTTAAAAAAAACATTTGTCATGCATGTTTTAGTTGAAATTTGTGCTATTTGATGAGTGATGTCCAAGAGGTTTGTGGCTTAGTTACAACTGGTTTTGAGTTACAGCTTCATAGATGTCGAATCATGGCTGATATGTCAGATCTTTGCTATATAAAGGGTGATTTTTTTAGCAACTTCTGTCAAACCTGTTGTTTGGTCTATAATTTAACCATGAATCGATGCAGACTATTGAATTTTATTATCAAAATGCATGTTCGGTTAAGAAAGTGCATCGTGCACTTCTTCCATTTTATGGTCAGTTTGGGCGACCTTCTGAGGCGGCTATTCGGAATCTGGTGACTTAAGCGCCTCATACACCACACAAATTTTTGCGCAAAACGCTATTGTGTGTTAGTAAAATATGGGTGTATGCGTCACACGTACGCATTTGCGCAAATTGATACCAAAATCAAAGCGTTTGGATTTTTTGGGTTTTTAGCTCAAAATGTGGTGAGTGTCCATTTTGCGCAAATTGTGCTTAGTTCGTAGCAAGTCGTCTGCGCGTGTGCTACTTGCAATAATGGAAAAAGAAGCGGAGCAGAATTTTATTTTGGAATTCATAGAAGTGTATCGTTCTTTACCTTCTCTGTGGTACATAAAAGCGAAGGAGTAGGCCAACAGAGACATAAAGAACTCCCAATATGAAATTTTGATAGAAATAGCTTCTCCCAAAATGGTGTCTTGTTTTTGAATTAAAGGAGTCACCAATTCCAGCAAACCATCAAAAACATGTTGATTCATCCGAAGGAAGTTCCTGAAGTCCTTTGGCGATGTACTCCCCAATTCTTTCAGTAGATGCTCATGTGTACAAATTGGACGTTGAACTAGCCACGGTTTCGCCCACAAGCGCCTTTTCTTTTCTTTTTTAAATTTCCTTTTCACTGCCACTGTCTTCCTCCATCTTTACTTTCCGAGCGCTTGCTTTCAACTGAAATTTCCGGAAATGTTGGTGTGGTGTGTGGGCTAAATGCGTGTGAATTTGCACAAAAATTTGTGTGGTGTATGGGGCGCATAAACTTCGCACTATTAGACATTAAATCACCAACACGCATACGTAAAGTGCGGACAGAGGAAAATATCGCAGCTGTATCCTCCAGTGTTGTTAATGACCGTGAATTATCGATTCAATTGGGCCTCTGTGACTCCACTAAGTGAAAAATTTTGCGGAACGATTTGGGTATAAAACCTTTTTAAATATAGCTGATGCAAGAATTGAAGCCACACGACATACCACAACGGCTAACTTTTGGTGAATGGGCGCTGGCAAAGTTGGATGAAGATCCACTTTTTTATCGGAAAATTGTGTTCAGCGACGAAGCTCATTTCTGGTTGAATGGATACATGAGCAAACAAAATTGCCGAATTTGGTGTAAAGAGCAGCCAGAAGCATTGCAAGAACTGCCTATGCATCCCGAAAAATACACTATTTGGTGAGGTTTATGGGCCGGTGGCATCATTGGACCGTACATTTTTAAAGATGACGAAGGCAGGAACGTTACTGTGAATGGAGAGCGTGCTATGCTTACAAGCTTTTTTTGCCCAAAATGAAATGGTTTCAATACGACGGTGCCGCTGGACACACAGCACGCGAAGCAATGGTCCAATTGAGAGGCGAGGTCGGTGAACAGTTTATTTCACCTTTGGGGGCGCCTTTAGACTATTTTTTGTGTTAAGGCTCATGATTATAGCGACAAGCCCGCAACAGTTGATGCACTGGAAGCCAATATTGAAGAAGAAAGAGAGTATGCCAAAATTGGACCCAGCGTATGAACCATTTGAGGCGCTGGGTGTTTCAGTAAGTGATTTTGATTCTGATTCCGATTTTAATTTCGGTGTTACCAGATAACCTGCAGAAAACAACAAAAAAAAAACTCGCACAAAATCAAATCAAATTGTAGGAAAGATAAAATTTATTTGAAGAAAACGGTTCGGTTGGGTTCATTTCGTCGACACTTTTGAGGCAAAAATTTAAGTAAATTTAGAAAAATGGAGTCAACAACTTAGCTAAGCGAAAAGACTTGCATCGTTCCAGCGCTGAAGAGTTTTAACAACTTCCCCTTAAAGGACAACAATTTGTCGGTTGCAACTGACGTCTCTTCAATATATATCTGCCCTCATGCTGTTGCAGATTAAATTCTGAATAACGGTTTTAGAGATGTTGGTACGGAATTGCCTTTTGTGTTTGCCCTGGTGCGAAAATTGAGAAAAACCCAGTGAACCAAACCGAAACCGCGGTTTAGTTAGTCGGTGAAGAATGGGAACAATGAAACGACAATATGTGGTAATGGTCGTTATAGTTATCGCACAGGACTCGGAAAGGATCTTGACGGGCGTATTTTGATCTCCACACTTGAAAAGACATCGGACGAAAACGACGAATTGCTCTGCAGGGTACGTTCCAGTTCAGAAAACTTAGGAAGAGAGACGAATCTTCATCACCAACAACCAGCTTATCCCGACAAATCACACCTTGACTATTCCTACGGTCTTTTAGAGTAGGCAAACTCAGAAGTCATAGCCTATATATATAGAAGGGCAAACGGCGACCAGCATCCCAGTTTAAGCTCCTACACTAAGAAAAAACTAGAACGAATAATTTGAGTACGAACGCTCTTGAAAAAAAAATTAGTCGCTCTTGAATTTTCAAGAATTTCGCTCTTGGAATCGAGATAAATTCGTTCTAAACGTTCTCAATTTGGTTTTTAATAGGCAAGGGGGGTGAGGGCAACTTAACTTTGAGAGAGTAGCGTTGGAGTCGCTCTCGCAGAGAGTGAGGGCGCATGCGCAGTTGGTCGTTGAGAGCAAGGCGTATTTAATAAGGTGGCAGCAGCGTCGACGTCGCGTTGCCTTACGAAAAATGAGAGAAAGAGAGCGAGAGCAAGAGAGTAATAAACTCAAAGAAATTTGTTCTCGCATACACATGTATACACACATACATATGAATTTTTCGAAACCGTAAGGCAACAGCAAAGAGGGCGACGTCGACGCTTCTGCCACCTTATTAAATACGCTTTGGTTGAGAGAATGAGAGCGCAGAGACTGAGAGCGCATGCGCAGTTTGTTGTTGTGCGATGCGTACGAAAGCGTTTATTTATAAGTGTGATTTCGTCGCGTCTTCTGGCTTAAGGAAGTTAGCTGACCTCGTTAAGCTGCCCGTCGCCTGTGTGTGTTTCAGTCTTTCGAGGTACCGTGTTCTCAAGTCCCAGAAGAGTAAAAAAAAAAAAAATCTCTGTGGTTATCTCAAAATCAATCACTGTTTAAAACAAAGTTTGGTGGGTGGTGGTGGTTGGTTGGGGTGTTGGTGTGGTTGATTTGATAATGGTGCGTGGGACCGGGGGAGGGGGACGAGACGCGGACCACCACGACGTCGGTCAGGTCGGGTCGGTCGTGTCTCTCCCACCCCCCACCCCAAATATTATTTTTAATTTTTTTATTTTGAGAATTATTCGTTCTTGGATCAAGTACTGAAACTCTTGAATCAATAATTATTCATACTTGGATCAAGAGCTGAAACTCTTGAATCAGGAATGTCGGGATCAAAAATTCACTCTTGAATCAAGAATTTCGCTCTTGGATCAAGAATTTTCACTCTCACCGTACTTTTGAGAACGAATGCTCTTGATTCCAGAGCGAAATTCTCTATTTTTTCTCTGAGTCTATGACTTTGTAGATGGACTTTTCGATCTGTCATTTAAACAAGTTAACTCATGTGGCACTTCCCCCCTATCAATTCCAGAACATCTTCATCACCCGACAATTCAACTTTCTATCAATGGCTTGGTTCCTTGTCCAAAGGTTCCTGCTTCTCCTCGCCGAAGGCGTTGTTTTCAAAAAGCCAATTATTTAGGTCTAGTGGAGTCTTTCTCACTCGTTGACTGGTCCTGTCTTGATGACCTTAGTCTCAATGAGGGCTTAGAGCTATTTTACAATACAATGCTGAATTTATTCGAGGAACATGTTCCTGTCTCCATTGTTAACTCTTCTAATAGCCCTCCATGGTTCTCGCGTAGATTGAAATCTCTAAAGAACGTCAAAAATAGACAATATAAGCGATTTAAACGGACAGGCTTACAAACCGATTTTGCAAAATACGCAATTGCCAAGTCAATTTTTTTTCAACTTCGAGTGTTATAAAAGTTACCTCATTCGCTGTAAATATAACATTTGACGCAACCCTAAGTCTAAATCTAATTTATATCCTCCATCTCTTTCGTACGCATCGCACAACAACAAACTGCGCATGCGCTCTCAGTCTCTGCGCTCTCATTCTCTCAACCAAAGCGTATTTAATAAGGTGGCAGAAGCGTCGACGTCGCCCTCTTTGCTGTTGCCTTACGGTTTCGAAAAATTCATATGTATGTGTGTATACATGTGTATGCGAGAACAAATTTCTTTGAGTTTATTACTCTCTTGCTCTCGCTCTCTTTCTCTCATTTTTCGTAAGGCAACGCGACGTCGACGCTGCTGCCACCTTATTAAATACGCCTTGCTCTCAACGACCAACTGCGCATGCGCCCTCACTCTCTGCGAGAGCGACTCCAACGCTACTCTCTCAAAGTTAAGTTGCCCTCACCCCCCTTGCCTATTAAAAACCAAATTGAGAACGTTTAGAACGAATTTATCTCGATTCCAAGAGCGAAATTCTTGAAAATTCAAGAGCGACTAATTTTTTTTTCAAGAGCGTTCGTACTCAAATTATTCGTTCTAGTTTTTTCTTAGTGTACTGGGTGCACGAAACTAAAGCAGCTGAGTCATCGCAAGCTGACCAAGAACGAGCGGGAATTTCGGGAAATCCCCTAGTACCCTGTAGTACACTCAAAAAATAACTCACCCTAAAAAGTGTAATTTTCGCCCTAATTTTTAGAAAATCGCCCTAAAAAAAGGGCCAAAGGCGACTCGACTTATTCTTAAGAAAATTTTTCTAAAAAAAAAATAGAAATTGTGTACTAAATTTCATGGCATTTTGCTATTTTTTTTTTTTTTTTTACTTCACTGCGATTCGAACTCGGGACCTCTCACACGCGGACGGACGCCTTAGCCCACTCAGCTATTTGCCTTAAGCAAGACGTTGCGTCAAAACCATAGTTAAGAAAGTACGCAGTGGGCGAGGCCTGGGATCGAGTCACCGAAGCAGCACTTTTTCTTTTTTATTTTTATATTCTTTTAGAAAAACTTTCTTAAGACTAGGGTTTATTTTCTCAATTTTAGGCCAAAATACCCCACATTTGTAACGAATATTTTCTAAAATCAAAGGCGAAATTACCCTAAAAATTAGAAAAGGCAATAATGCAAATTCACCCTAAAATTAAAAAAAAAATATATTTTTCTAAATTTTATTTCTAAATTTTTTCTAAAAAATTCATTTTTTGGGCAACTTTTCTAAAATGCAGAAAATTTTTTCTTAAAAATATAAATTTTTTCTAAATTTTAATGCGATTTCGATTTTAGGGCGATTTTCTATCCACGCGATCATTGAGCCACGTTTCAGCACTATCCGTATAGAGTCTGGAAAGCTTGCTAATGCTGTGAAGCATTCTGAAGTGCAAAAAATGTTTGTAATGTATTTAAATTAATAACTAATGCTTTATTGTTTGTATCATTAATTATTTATTTAAAAATTCCAGAGAGGAGGATCCAGATTAAATAAAAATCATTAAAGGACAAATAGCTACTTTAATGGAAAGAAAAAAAGTGTGCACAATCGATTCTAATATTAAAAATGAATATATAATTTAATCTGATTTAGTACTTACAGAATTTGATTGAATTAAAAAGTTTTATGTATAAATATATATTGTTTGATTATTTCATATAAAACCATGTGTCTAACATGCTGGTTTTCATGCCATCCAAAATGGATTCACACATTCTTTACGCAGCGAACGCCGCATGCATGGAATATTCCATTCCGACTGATGTACTTCTGTAACCGTTCTTTAAGAAAGAGAAATTGGAAAGGAAGCCCGAAAGATTCACGAAGTTGAAAGCAACAACAAAAATTCAGCTAAAATACCATCCCAATAAAATCGACTGAAACTTTTCAGTTTTAGGAACAACTTCTTCGGTGAAAAACAAGTTGTAAAGATGTGCATTTTTCATGGTGTCTGGGTAGTGGCCTACAACTAGTGGCTGATATTTATTCGAAATCATTAGTAGTCGTTGATTTAAAGATCATTCAAAATATTTCGGTATACAAAAAGAAATTTCAGCAATATGAATTCATTTTATTTATATAATTTTATAGCATTTTCGGTCATAAGTTGGGGCAATCTAATAGAAGGTACGTCTATTTCAATAATTTAGATGAACTGATTGTAAATGTTATCTCAAAAGGAAACGTTAACAAAACATTCCACTGCATGGGTTGCGAAGAAGTGAATATGGCTATGTCAGTAAAAGATCCAGAACCTCCTGGCGTCAAATGTGCAGACAAAAGAGATGAGTTAAACGGTATCATAAAAAGATTACAAGAAAAAAATTTAGATATCAAATGTTTGCCGGCGGAATTAAAAGTTGGTAAGTTCATGAGCTTTCTTCACATATTTTTCATATATTTTTTTTTTAGTAAATCTAAGGGATTATTGCTGTATTTGGTCCCCGAAAATTGGATGTCAGATGATTGTGCCAAGTAGTAGAATTGATAGCCTAAAATCACGTAAAGACATTTGCAAAAAGAAATGCGCATCTAACTGTCCTTTAACGCACGGAGCAAAAGCGCCAAAACTGCACAGCAGCTGGTGTATTATATTATTTCTCATTGGTGGGTTATATTATTTATCAATGGGATTTTCTTTGAATGTTAAGTAGCCCTTAACTGTTGAAGCTTAATTCAAAGAAACAAGCTCTAATATATAGTGTGGACAGTTTTGGATGGTAAAAGATAAAATGGATTGGAAGAATTTTAATAGGAATCAACAAATTCGGATTTGATATCTACCAAGGGAGTTCAAAGTGCTTGGTAAGTTCCTGTAACTCCGAATGTTTGTGCTTGTATGTATGTATTTTGCTGCTCCGGCAGTAGCACTAACTTTCTTTTGCTCAAACTTGATTATCTCAGTTGATGTTCAGTTCTCAGTTTTAATGATAAGTAGGCCGTTACTTTTGAATCTAAATTTAAGTACACATACATTAAAAATTTCGAAAACAAAATGAATTTATATATTTTATTATCATTTCTGATTACATTTGGCGTAATAATAGAAGGGACAACGGACTGGAAGAAATTCGAATGTGCGCCTTGTTATTCCTTGAACAAAAAATACAATGTCAAAAAAGACGCATTGCCTCAGGGATTTTGTCTTAGTGAAAATGATGCAGAAAGTCTAAAGAATAGAACTCCAATATTGGATAAGGATGAAAAGTGTATGCCAAAGGAGTTTGAAGTTAGTGGTAAGTGGTTTAATTATGTTATCAATTAACGATAAGAAAGTTTTTGCTTCAGTACTTTAAAATTGCTTAGTTACAAAATATAAATAACAGCTCTTTCACTTCCAACAAATAACGAATTGTTTCTATATATATATTTTAAGCACTGAGTGACGCTTGCTGTGTATGGTCATTGGATATGGGATGTCAGTTGATTATGCTAAAAGAAAAATATTGGAAATGGGATTGGGACCAACTGGAACTATTATGCAATAAATGCAAGTCATACTGTCCTCTAAAAAAAAAAACTATAAGAACCACTGTAAGTCCTGTTTCGACTGTAAGTGCTGAACAAGATGAAGGAAAAGAACAAGAAAAAGAATCTGAATCAAAAGAACAAGAAGAATGGACATATGCCCATGTTTCCCTAAACAGCTCGTGTATCGGTTTAATTCTGTTGGCCTTAATTTTTGTGAATTTTCAATGACACTTGACTGCTGCTTGACGGCTGATTTCGAAAAATTAAAACGGTTATGTAGGAAATATTGGAAAAAAATAAAATAAATTACAGAATCCTATGGAGCCGGTTCTTTTGGCGTTTGTGGAGCCTACACAGGCTGAAATCAATCCCAAACGATGTCAGAATTCGGTCAAGCCCGGATTTTCTCAAACCATGTACGAGAAGGATTGATTTGAGTGCGGAATTTTCAATCCCGGAATTCTTGTCTTGATCCCGACTCTAGCTCACACTGGATTGATTTTAACTTGTAATTCGAGCTCGATTTGATTTGTCCAATATTGATTTAAGCTCGATATTCATACTTGATTTGTGTGTACCCGAGATTAAATTGAGCTCGATACTCGAACTACATCCAATCCGGAAAATGATTGCTTCAAAAATGACATGAGACTGACTTTAGCCCGATGTTTAAACTCATTTTGACCCCAAAAAAGCAACTTACAAGAACCCCATGCTACTTTTTTAACAGCAAACAACATTACAATGGAGGCTGGTCTCTTTTCCAAGTCTCTTCAATAGACTTGACCCATCAACTGCAATTCAGCAGCTACCTTCTCATGCTGGAAGTGCTATAACTGGTATTGAATTCCAAGGCAACGGTTAGCGCAAAAAACGCACACCACCAATAACTGCTGTGCTGACAACCTGAGAGAGCTTTTCACTCTCAGTTTCGAACTTGCTCTCAGTTTCTTTCCGCTCTTTCGCTTTGACAGTGGAATTCCGTACTTCAATCTCGAGTCAGGATCATTTGATTTTCAAGTAGGATCCGTACTTTAAATGAGCGTTTTCGGATTGATCCAAGCCTTTTAGGATTGTTCGAATCCTTTCGTGCTTGATTCAAGTGAATCTAGTACGACTCGTAATTGAAATTTGAATCCGAAGGTCGAGATCAAATCAATCTCGCCTTTTTTTTTTCTCTGTAGAGAACCTTGGTCTTCCATGATTTTATCAATAATTTTAGTAGAATCTGAGATCTTTCACTTCTGTTTTAATGGCTGTAAAAGAACTTTCTATCTTGTCGCTAGAAAGCTTTAAAAATAAATATAACTTTAGTTTACAAACCAAAATCGTTAGACATGACCCAGAGGACTTAACTTGTCCTTGAACATGTAATTTGTCTACCACTCTTCGTTGGATTGGACTTGAACCATATTTCTATTTTCTTAAGTAGCCGCTGGGCTCATTAGCCTATCCATAGGTTGGTACCACAACCCAACCCTGCTCTCCTCACTCAACCAAATTCAATGTGACCTAATCAAAACTTACAATCTGCATACACACCAGTGGTCTGGGGGTGGGTGGGTGGCTACGACTCATATTTTTATATGACCATGTTTGCACTTGTCATTATTGTTAATTGTATTTGCTGTGGCTAAGGCATGCATGAGCCAAACATATTTACATACTAATTCAGAATGTCCACAACGAAAGAAAAAAACCAATTCGGTGGTCTCGTTTTTAGTAACGCTCCGAGCGTTGAAACCAACGGTACTCACTGACAGCATGCGAAGGCGTAAAAAAACTCTAAGCGGAAACTACATATTCGAGTCGCGGTATCACTCTTTAAAATTTTAATGGCCACTGGCATTGAGTTGCTGGTGGCTCTCGCTCTATGTGTAGCCTGTCCAGCGTGGAATGACTCGCTGCCCTCGAATCTGGTACAGTTCAATGATGAGGGTAATTGGGTTACCGAAATACCCATCGAAACGGAGGCAGCTGAAGCGGGTCTTGATGAAGATGTCCATGAGGAAACGCTCGAGTCTATATTGAATAAAAAGCGTTATCTTCGGGAAATGAGGGAATGGATAAATGGGAAACATTTGCGTATTGCCACTTTGGAGGATTATCCCTTGAGCTATACCGAATTATTGGAGAATGGTACACGGATTGGTCGTGGCGTTTCATTTCAAATAATTGAGTTTCTTCGTAAGAAGTTTAACTTTACGTATGAGGTGTCGGTGCCACAGGATAATATATTAGGATCTACAACGGATTTCGATCGCAGTCTAATAGAGTTGGTTAACAATAGTGTAAGTATTTAAGTTTTGATGTGAGCTTTTGCTAGTATTTTGAACTTTTAAAGAAAGTCTTAAGTTTTCAGTTTTAAATTTTTTCGCCAAATATTTGATGTTGTATCCTTGAGTCGTCACTTAGTTCTTTCAGTTCATTGTGCTTTCGCAAGGCTGCAAACCTGTAAGATTTTGTTAAAGGTTCGGTCCGGATGTTCAAACCCGTTGTAAAGTGTAAAGTGTACTAATCGAACCTAAGGTTTTGGTTCGAGTCTGGGTTCATAGTTGACAGATTCTGGACTCTACTTTCGTTCAAAATTTAGATATATTTTTGTATATAAGTCGTCAAGTCGACTGGACCGCATTCCTCATTGTTACCATTTATTAGAGTTCTAAAAAGTCTTTCAAAAGTGCCTGGTCTTTGAACTTTGGAAGCCTCTCGCGTACGTACGTACGCAGCCTTATGAAATTTCTGATCACATGTGAGACTTTTTCGAGTCCTCTGTCTGATTACAATATCCATAAATAATACTTTTGTCGGCAAAATATGAACTACATTTGCTTTCCATTTTTTTCAATATGACTTGTTTTTTTTTCTTCTTAAAATTGTGGTTAAATAGTGGGTTAACAGCGTCTAAACAGTGACTTAACAAAGAGTGACCAAACAGAGACTAAACAGTGACTAAACAGTGGCTAAATAAAGACTTATTAGTGATTTGGCAGTGACTGAACTATGACTAAACAGTAATCTAACAGTTTCTAAAAAGAGACTAATCAGTGGCTAAACAATGACTATAAAGTGACTTAACTGTGACTATAAAGTGACTAGTCAGTGACTAAATAGTGACTAAACAGTGACTCAACAGTGCCTTAACAGTGACTTAACAGTTACCATAAAGTGACTTATCAGTTAAGCAGGGCATCCACACACGAATTTGTCGTGCTCGACGAAATGTTCGTCATTAGTGGAGGTGTTCGTGACAGATTTTTGTGTTCGTCTTTTTGTTCGCAGAGAATAGAAACGCTTCTATCTTGCGTGTGTTCATGCGAACATGTTCGTCAATGGATGGATCATTTGTCAAAAATATTTGTAAAGTGAACACGTGCCCAAATGAGCAACGAATTGTGGCTGGAATTTATTGAATGTCCCCAAAATGATGAAATAATGCTTTAAGCAAATTTGTATCGCTATCTAGACCATAATTGAGTTAGTTTTCGCTGCCATATTTTCATGTTTACTCGCTTCGCCTGGTTAGTGGGCAAATGAATTCTTGTTTGATAAATTTGTTTGTCGAACAAATTCGTGTGTGGATGCACTGCTTTACCATAAAGTGACTAAACAGTGACTTAACAGTGACTAAATAGTGACTAAACAGTGACAGTGACTTGCGACTGTTGTTTTCAATCATCTATGGAGCAGCACACTAAACATGATATACAGAAAAAAAGAGACAGTGGGGGCTGTTCTGTATCTCTTGCTCTGTGAATTGTTCTGTCTGCCTTGCTCTGTGAGCTGTTCCGTCTGTCAGTCTGTTGTTCTGTGGGCTGTGAGCGGGGAGTGAGCGCGAGAGTAAACGACGCACATTCACACAAATTAGGTACCAAAAAGCCATGCAGAAACAACAAAAACAATAAAGCGATCAGTGCTACAGAGACCCACTCCTTTGAAATACAACAACCTTCCGCCATAGACCTAGAACAAGTAAGCAAGAACAAGTGAGCAGGTGAACAACTGAACAAGTGAGCAATTTGAGTGAGTTGACTTAATTAAAAAAAAAAGAACAAGTGAACATGTTTAGTGAAATGAACAATCTTTACCCAAAGCTAGTTTAGGTTCGGAAGCTTAAATATCTGAAAGGTTCGGTTCATGGTTCGGTTTAAATTACCCAAAAACCCTTTGGGATTCGGTTCCGGACCTGTTTGCAGCCTTGTTCTTAAGTAGAGATAGGGAGGATGGCTGTGAAGTTCTTTCTTATATTAATCTTTTTTTCATTTTTATATTTATATACTTGTGTTCACTTTTGTCTTCTTTTTTAACATATCTATCTAATAAGTAATTAATTTTCAGGAAATAAAAAGGAGTACATTTTTGAGTACTCAATTCTTTGTTTATTTTCGGGTCTGAAATTTCTTTTCCTATTTCATCTTCTTTTGTTTTACTTTACCTATTTTTTTCTGCTTTCACTACTAAAACTTTTAAAATGGATATCTTATGTTCAGTCTGGATTCTTTTCTCCATCGTTATCTTTAACCACTTGCAAAGGACATAATAGTTTTGATCAGAAATTTGCAACGCATAAAAATATCCATTTCCGACCCCAAAACCTATTTATATTCTTGATCAGGGCGACGAACTGAGTCGATTGAGGTTGTCTCCGTTCGGCGGTCCGCCTGTTTTAACTTAAACTTGTCTTTCAGTTTTAAAGCGATCGTGCTGAAGCTTTGCACAAGTAATATGTCGGAACTGCTCGGATCGAATAACTATATCTTATAGCATTGGTCGAAAAATGGGTCTTAAGGAGAAAAACTTATTTGATTTCAATGTTAGCGATATTTGCTACTAGAGGAACTTCATCTCAGGACCTCGACTTTTTCTAAGCGAAAGTCTTGCCCAATCGACCATGGGCCCTTGTTGCTGGCTGAGTGGCAAAATGCTACCTGCTTACATTCTTCAAAATGGTTTTAACTTCAGGTCTTGCTTATGGCTGAAAGTCGAGTGGGCTAAGGTCGTCCTTGTGTACAGTCTCAGTCTTCGAGGTACCGAGTAAAAACTTTGTTTTAATAGTATCTTTAAATTAATTGCATGTTAGAAAAAGTAGGTGGTGGTGTGGTGTTGTTTGGTTCTATCTAAATCCAAGAAGATCTATGCTTGAAATCGATACTTTTTATGCTTACAACCAAGAAGATCTATGCTAAATATGAAGCCGACTTAATTTAAAACCAAGAATTCCAATCTAAAAAATGCATGCTTGATTTCAGTGTTTTCGATTTGGATCCAAGAATATTCCGTCTTACCGAACTTTTTACATCAAAACTGCTTGATATGAAGCACGATCGGTTGGGTTCTTTCCTGATCCTAACTTTCTCCTCTAGTTTTTCTTTAATTTTCATTCTTCTTCTTTTTTGCAATACATCATTCAGTTCAATTGATTTTCATGATGAGACGACTTCTCGTTGTCGTTGATTTGATTATGTTGTCTTTTTAATTCTTTTTTCGGTTCTTGTCTTATTCTACAAAGATTTTCCTCTTTTTAAGTCTCGCCCCTTTGTTTTGCATATTATTCTTACATTCTTATTTCATTTTCTTTTTCTCATCCCTCTGCTCTAACTTTCTTTGGCTAAAACTAATTTAAGAAGTTAAAAAGAACAAATGATAATTCAATGCAATTGGAAAGTTCTTCATGGCTCTATCAAAATCTCTTCATTTCATTTAGCAAGTGGATCTGGCTGCCGCCTTTATACCTTCCCTTTCCGAACAACGCACCTTTGTCTTTTACTCGACAACCACTTTAGATGAAGGTGAATGGATTATGGTCATGAAGCGTCCCCGAGAATCCGCCAGTGGTTCTGGTTTATTAGCTCCTTTTGAGTTTTGGGTCTGGATCTTGATACTCGTCTCGCTGCTGGCTGTTGGACCCATTATTTATGTATTGATCATAATACGGAATCGTCTAACGGGTGATTCTAACCAACTTCCCTACTCGCTGGGTCATTGCGCCTGGTTTGTGTATGGGGCTTTAATGAAACAGGGCAGCACCCTATCCCCCATTGCAGGTGAGCTGAAAACGACCGAAAGCAATTAACCCTAATGCAGTGATAGCCATCTTTTGGTTTGACCCTACTTGTGGGGGGTTTGCATGCAATCAACGCTTTTGTTTCAATTTGTATAAAAAAAATTAAAAATAATTTCACAATTTTCATTCCAGATTCAACTCGATTGCTTTTTGCCACGTGGTGGATATTTATTACAATTTTAACGTCCTTTTACACAGCCAACTTGACGGCATTTTTGACTTTGTCCAAGTTCACGCTGCCTTTTAATACTGTGAATGATATTCTGGTGAAGAATAAGCATTTTGTTTCCTTAAGAGGAGGAGGCGTTGAATATGCGATACGAACGGTAAGAGATTTGATAGAGCAAACATAGAGGAAGAGTTTAGTACATTATAGTTCAACATAAATAAAAAGTTTTAGTCAAAGTTTGTTTTGCCGGCTCAAGGTAAACGATTAGTTATAATTCAATAATCAGCACAAGTCCGCAGAGATTAATTTCAGCATTTTTGGGGTTAGCAATGGTTTCTCCGTACTGTACTGTTTCGAATATCTCCCAATCCTCTCATCACTCACGACTTGCAAGTTTCTTTTTTGCCCAATGTTTTTGCAGAATAAACACTTGGGGATTACAATTGTGTAAAAATCCACTGTTGGTTATGCTATGCGGCTAAACAAACTTTGACTAAAATCAAATTAGGTCGCTTAAGACCATATACGTATATTTTTACAATTTAAAACTCAATTTTCCAAGTTCTATGATCTTTTTCTATACTGAATACGTATGTTTTCTCCTGTTATATATTAGACCAACGAATCATTATCCATCCTCAATCACATGATTCAAAATAATTATGCGGTCTTCACGGATGCCTCAAATGACACATACAATCTGCAAAACTATGTCGAACGAAATGGTTACGTATTTGTACGCGATCGACCTGCAATCAATATAATGCTCTATAAGGATTATTTATATCGTAAATCTATCAATCTTAAGGATGATAAAAACCATTGTCCTTTTGCTTTGGCCAAACAACCATTCTTAACCAAGAAACGTACCTTTGCCTATCCAATTGGTTCGAATTTGAGTCATCTTTTTGATCCAGAGTGAGTATTATTCAATAAGCATAATTTTATACTAACTGCTCATATCAAACAGACTACTCAACCTGGTGGAATCGGGTATTGTCAAACATTTGTCGGCCAGAAAGTTGCCCAGTGCAGAGATTTGTCCGCAAGATCTGGGCGGCACGGAGCGACAACTGAGGAACGGTGATCTGATGATGACCTATTACATTATGCTGGCCGGGTTTGCCACTTCACTGGCGGTGTTTAGCACCGAACTGGTATTCCGCTATATAAATAGTCGCCAGGAGGCCAATAAATGGGCACGTCATGGCATTGGCAGAACACCAAACGGTCAATCGATCAAGCCCTCTCGTTGGTGGCAAACTTTAAGACGCTTGGATAGTGGTGAGAAACAGTTACTGGGTAGTTCTACACATGGCCAGAATGTCACGCCGCCGCCGCCGTACCAAAGCATCTTCAATGCCGGTGGTGGAGATCAATTGCAGCGCTGGAGACGTGGCAGAGGTTTACCACTGGGTCAGGGTAATGGCAAAGGTGTGTGGTTGGGCCCCGATCAAAGCGAAGGAGTACGCCGCGTAATCAATGGCCGTGACTATATGGTGTTTCGTAATCCCAATGGTCAAAGTCAATTGGTACCGGTAAGATCGCCATCGGCTGCACTGTTTCAGTATACTTATACTGAGTAGAAAGAATATGGAGATATATTTGTCAACTATTTAATACACTTACACAAATTATGTAGACATACTTAGACGTAGACTAATTCGGGTGAAGCGTTTTACATGATTTTTGTTTGTTTCTTTAATAAAGTACACTTATCAAAGTAGATGTTTATTTATACTTCTTATGGTGATGGTATGTGTATAAGAAACCAGATATTTTTCTCAATTCGACTCTCTAATCCAGGATAAAACGTTCACTTAAATTGTAGTTGGCGTTCGTATTCCTATGCCGGCTGCCTTTGGAAGGGCCAAAGTATACAGACGGAAGCGTCTCGCGAAGAACCTGGTCTTAAGAAGTTAGCTTTCCTGTATTTATTGAAAATAGCATTCATTAAAATATGGCGAAAGTAACATTTGTAACCATAAAACGAGAGCGTAAGTTAAAGTTCGCCCTTCCCGATTTTGATATATCCGATACTCAGGAGAAGAAATGTTGAATAACCTTCCCCCTGTTAATTAACAGAGCATTAACATTAATGTTAACATACTAATATTGTGTTAGCAGACAGCGAATATAAATGTAATTTTTAAATTTGAGATCGAAATATTCGAAATTGTAGGAGATATTAAAAATTTTTATTGTGGGGGCGTGCCAAAAATTTGAAACAAACTTGATCTGCGTGCACAGTATATGAGTATTCATTTAAAATTATGGTTGCTCTAGCTCTTCTAGTTTCTGAGATTTACATTTTCATACAGACAGGCGGACATGGCTATATCGACTCGGCTTTTGATGCTGATCAAGAATATATATACTGTATGATATCGGAGATGCTTCCTTCTGCCTCCTACTTACTCTATCCCGACTTTAGTATGCATATTTTACTACGCTGATGGAGAAAACCTGTTCAGAAAAGAAGTTGGCATAAACCCAAAATGTCAAAATGAGAAAGAAGCTTTAACCAAAATTTTGAGTACCAAGAACTTTGTAATTGAGTGAAGTACAAACGTTGTCCAAATTACGCCAAGTAAGAAAATAATTGATTCAATTAAACAAATTCTTATTTCAAGTAAGATTTTTTCCATCCCGAATGTTGGAACAGTTGGAAATTTTAAGAAGAGGTTCGATTTAAAATATTTTGCATTTTCTGTTTTGTATTTTGATATTTTATAAGATATTTTGTACATGAATTAAAATGGCGTCTTACTGTAAGCACAAAATGTTCTTGATTCTAGAACGTTTGATCTCATTTCATTTATAATAACAGTAGTTTTTCGTTTCTAGAATGTTTCGTACTTAATTAAAATCATACAAGAAAAATAGAGGAAAGCTTACTTCGGCTCGACCGAAGTGTGTATACCCTTGTAGCTTGTATGATTTTTATAAATTATTAGCCTGATTCCACTGACACAAATATGTACATTCGGCCAAATGTACACATTTTTGACAAGGCCTCCTGTATACATTTTCTACACCTAATTTCTATGGCAGCTGTAACTATATAGTTGTCCTATCAAACTTGGTGGACCTATGTGAAAGCATAGATAACTTGTAAATACAAGGTTCGGGGACGTTTGCGTTGAAGACAAAAAAGTTTTTCTCACTAAAACAACATTTTCGACCGATGGTTCCTATGGCAGCTATATGCTATAGTCATCCGATCTGGCCGGTTCCGACAATTGTGCAGCGTATTTGTACCAAAAGACTTCGTGCAAAGTTTGGTTAAGAAAGCTTTAAAACTGACGGAGGAGATACCATAGAAACAGACGGACCGACGGACAGACGGACATGGCTATATCAACTCAGCTCGTCATGCTGATCAAGAATATATATACTTTATAGGGTCGGAAATGATTCCTTCTTTCTGTTACATACTTTTGCACAAACTAAATATACTCTAAGTACCTTCGGTACAGAGTATAAAAAACCACGGCATGAGGCCGTTAAATTATGATTAAAGGGACCTCTGTAAGCATCACCTCATACCCAGTTTTTGAAATGAAGCCTCGGTTCGCGTTTTATGGGTACTTATGTACCTGCAACACACAACGACAACAATTTTAAGTTAGTTTTTAAGGGTTTGAGAGATAAAAATCTGAAAAATTCAGCAAATGTGGACAGTATCATGGGAAACGCTATACAAAAAATTCATTTCAATCGTACAATTGGTTAAGGTACCTCCAGAAGGAGTTAAACCTTAAATCTTGAATATCTTCAAAAGCGCACGGTAGATTTTTATTTAAATCAATATTTCTGATGGTATAATGGACTATTGCATTTCCCTAAGAGATGGTACTCGACAGCCAAAAAACCGCGAATTGGAGTACCAATTTTATATTCACCCACGAACCACTCCATATGGACTGTGAGCTAGACGTAAAAATGGACCGAACTGTGTTTTCAGATTCACAAAGGAAGCTTTGGTTCGTGGTCTATAGGCAATTTTGTACCAGCAATTGCCTTAAAACAACATTGACCATTTAGGTTGAAACCAACTTCATCAAAATTATGTAATACATTTTATGAGTTAAGTGCTTCATCACAAGCAGGAAAACAGATCATATCATTAAAAAATGTCTTTAGTGGACCTCCAATAAATCTAACAGTGTTATGCTAATTTTTCTTGATCTGAAGCATTCAAAGACTATTTCACTTAAACAGATCTCTGATTTCGGTAATAAGAACTTATTCAGTTTGAATAAATCGAATGGAGATGAGTAACTGAAGCCGTTGATTAATAAAATGCCACCAACCTTCAGAGAGAACGAGAAAAGAGAACGCATTTAAGCTTGGTACGGAGATACTTGCGAAATGTGTGCGAAATCTCTGCACATTATTTCGCCGATAGCAAGTGCGAAAAAAAGGGGCTCATCTCTAGGTGTTTTGTTTACAAATTCAACTTGGCGGGAACATTTAAATGGTTAATTGGTTAATGCTTGTTTGCTAATAATTAAATAGTTTTTAAGTCCATCGTAACCTTTATTTTTAATAGGCAAATGGTGCTCTATGGACACGACTAGGAAAGGGGCTGAATAGACTGTTTGGGCCATGGCATCTCATTATTATGTACTTATAATGCAACGGCATAGATTAGGAGATGTTGTCTGCGACTTCCGACGACAAAGAAGTCCCAAGTCCGACCATTGTTGTGCAGCTCATACAGAATCGGCGGCGTCCGCAAATGAATCACTTAGAGCTGGGCCAAAGTTCCTCATCATAAGCCATCTCGTACAAGGAGCTATAGGTTCTGTAAACGTGGAGCTGACCCCCACTCCACATCGCTGCCTCCTTGAGTTTCGATGGGTACGCTACCATCGCTTCCACTCTTGGCGTGCTTAGCACGCCGGCAGCGTAAGCTGTCCTTTAATGAAGCCCAAGCCGCGTTTCGATGGTCTCCTATAAAAAACAATCAATTGTGAATTACATCCATCCTTTTCAAGGGCAGAATTTTTATTTTCCCAGATAATTTTTGTCAAGCCGCTATCATAGTCCTGCCACAGCACATTTTTCTGTTTTATTACATCAATTAGGGCCACCTTCTCCTCCAATGAAAAGTTGCCCATTTATTACTCATTTTTAAACACCGCGCCTGACGCAGCGTCACATACTTGTGTTTCGCAACAGCGAAAAATATGTTTTACATAAATTTCACACCTTCGAAATAATCACTCATCGCGTGACTATCGGGTGACTATCGCGTGACACGTTGATATCGGATGGCAGCGCTGTGATATCGATATGACTATTTCGCGCCTGAACTCCAGACCAACTCACAAAACAGCAACCTGCGAAATCCGTGCGAAATCTTTTTTTTATATGGAGTTTTTGATTTCGCGGGTATCTCCGTACTAAGCTTTAAAGTTGTTGTTGCTCTACGCTTAGCCAGCTGCGTTGCGTGACGTCTATTCGGAGCCAACAACAAAACCTTCGCTCGGAGAGAAAGAGAGACAACACATATGAAGTTGTTGTTGATTGAGTTTGGGACACCCCTGATTTTAATGACCCAAAAACAGGTTGATGATCCGATGGAGGTGGAATATATTATTCCCAAACTTAATAGATTTGTCGAACCTTACAATTTAAGATCTGCTTATAGCCCTCTAATTGATGCTCCAATATCAATAAAGTTTTTTTTTTTACTTTTAAGAACAATTTTTTTCCTAGATTAAATAAACAAAATCATTTTCTAATTTCCAAATTTTTTTTAGATTAGCAAATTTTAGAACAGGCGTCCATTCATATTTAGAAATGTTTTTCCCAAAATTTAGAGAGGCTGGAAAATATGACCGAATTTATAACATTTTTTTTGTGTGTGCTCGTTTGTACCGATAGCACAAACTCTGTATTACTTTGTGTGCAATTTTGAAGTTTTGTCGATAAAAGATGTAACTAACTTAAGTGGCGCCACCAGAAAGGGATATTTTCAAAAACTCATACTTTGAGATGCTTCTTATAGAAGAAGTACGAGTGAAAGCACGATCCACCGAACTTTATATTTCTCGTTCCTTCTCTTAAATTTAGTACGTGCTGCTATTGCTGCTATTGGAGGAGTAAAATTGATGAAGGCTGCACTCGTTGAAGACCCGCTTGAAGTTCCTATTGTTTTTCCTGATATTTTCCTCTTATCCGGTGCACTAACATCATATTTAGGGGAAGAATCCATATCTAGGCTTTTGAAGCTTGTGTAGTAAGATTTTTCTTTAATCCACGGTAGTTCGTGCACTAAAATTATAACTTGAAGCGGAATGCATTTCCAAGCTGCTGTTGGAAGAGCAAGAGCTCATGGACGGTGCACGTGTTGATCTAACCGATGAAGCCGTTGACGAGCCACTCGAAGAACTAACCCAGGCATGGCCACTACGTCGTCGTCGTTGACGTACCAAGCCCAATACCGAACCCACCACAGGAGTTGAGCCCACAGACGCCAGTCCACGATTGCTGGCATTAAGTGAAACCAAGGCTGAAGCGGGTCTTAGTGTATCTCCAATTCCCGTTTCAATGTTATTTATGGGCGCTGTGGCTGGACGTATTGGAGTTGTTTCACTGCCAGAAGAAGTCTCACTGGAAATTGAGGATTGAGCCTCCTCATTTAACTCATTCTCATCACCGAAAGGTTGTTCATCCAGCAGCTGCAATGTGGGTACACTACGTTTTAGGGTATCACGATACAAAGCCAAACGGCAGACAGGATTTCCCATTAGTTCCACCTCTCTAAGCTGAGGACACATGCCCAGGAAGGAGAGTAGTCCCAGTTCGCTTATACGATTATGTCGAGCCTTTAACACTTGTAGTTCAGACAACTCAGCCAATGGTCCCACACGTTGTATCATATTACCATCCGCAATGAGTACTCGTATGCCCGGTAAACCACTTGTTCCATCGAAGCTATTCAGACCACAGTTGCTGATATTTAAATGCCTTAACTGAAGTAGTCCATAGCCCAAATCGCGCAGAGAACTTAAGACGCTGCCACTCAAATCCAAGTGCTGGAGACGTGGTAGAAACAAGGAAAGTCGTGATAGACTTATGGTATAGGAAATCACTCGCAGACGCACCGTTTCCACTTGCTCCAGATCTGTGCGCTGGGTAACACGACGCTGTAATTGGTACATCTTTCATCAATTGAACTTGGAATAACTAGTTGGTTAACTTACCAATAGCTCATCCAGAGTTGGCTCAGGCGCTTGAGTGGGCAACACTACCGGCAGCAGATGTACAAAAGCTGGAAAATGTTGCGTTTCCTCCAAAATGGGTACATCGCGGTCATAGGAATTCCTGCGACCCAGAAATAGACGACGATTGTTGCGTGCTTGCTGCTGCTGTTGTTGTTGTTGTTGCGGTTGCTCAGGTTGCTGTAGGTTAAGTCGCACTTCAGGCGGAGGTAGTCGTATTTGGGCTAAGGCTGCGGCACCCGGTGGAGGTGCCAACATTAAAGGTAGTTCAGCCTGTAATGAATGGTCAGGCGAGGGTTCTAAATACTCGGCAGGAGCCTCGAGTAAGGGCATAGTTCTTTACTTTGATTTGCGCTCTTCAACCGGTTATGTTTTGACCAAAATTCATTGACTAAACAAACCAAGGGGTTGTCCTGGGTAACGGTAGCTGAACAGGGTTGTCAGAGTTGGCTAAGTACACATATTCGTAAAAGTCTTGAATATTCTGGATTTTAAAGTCGGCTGTCAGTTTAAAACTTACTAAAATGTTATAGAAAGGCTTGATAGGCTTACATGGCATTGGTTCTCAGTTCGATAGTGGACCAATAAGTACTAGGATTGTCTATTTTGTATTTGTTGATGCCTCAAATTAATGAGATAGCAAAACCAATCTTTGCCGTGTGTTGACTGGTTTACTTCAAGGTTTAATTACGACTGACTATTCACATTTTTACATTCTTTGCTTAAGCCTACATGAATATGTATGTGGGTATATGAGTGAACTTATATGTAAGCAAAAGTATTACTAAGTAAAGAAATGACACAGAGAGCTAAGGCGAATTTAGGGCTATTACAATAGAACAGCGATGGTCACCAGTACCCCCTGGGGCGCTATTTACACATATACGAGCCGAACATATGGCGAAGCTGAGAAGAAGAGAGCAAAAAGCCTTTCAGTCGCTGGGTAGCCTTTGATGCGGTGATGTCGAAGCAAATCCACGGTGCTTTATTTTCGCACACCAATACACTGTCAAGAGATTTAGAGAAGCTTGGCCCTGGCCCTGCTGAAGGTGCTGTTTGAGCCAATTTTACTTTAATACACTGTCACTTTTTGGCCTCGCTCTCGTTGGCCAATGCTGCAATAGAAACAGCATTGCTCGTAAATAACTCTCAACCCTTTTTTCAGTTCACTCTGCTCACGTCAATGACCGAAAAACCAAATATAAAAGGGGCCTGGGCTTCCCTCAACCAAATGTATTCTGTTATCGCGCTCACTGTTAAGTGGCTGTGGTTGACCACACAGCACTGGTCGGTCTGACAGCAACCGAATAACAGGCCCAACTCAAGAGTTGCGCCTGAGTTTAACACAAGCAGAGAGAGAGAGTCAATGCGAGAGAGAACGAGAGAGCGCATATAGTTCGTTGCATACATTTATATCGTTAGCCGTGCCTTACACACCGATGCATATAACGAAGAAGACCTTCTGATGGTGTTTCCCTCATCTCACAACCAAATAGAAGCAGAGAGTGTAGTTAAAGATTGTTTCGGTACTTCTTTTCAATGTGGTCGCACGAAAGCTGACGTTTTCTGACAAAGGCAAACGGGGGACCGAATTTTGCGACCTCTGAGAAAAATATTAATAAACTAAACAGGTTTACAAGCGTTTGACAACAGAGAAGATAGCAAAATTTCTATATGGATTTTTGGTCGCTGAATTCAAAATAATATTCCGTTTTCCCCCATCACGTCAGGTCTACGAGATATTTGCATAAGCGTGTGTTAAGCGAGGTTTGTTTACATTTGTAGGTTCTGTGACCACATTAAGTAACCTATTCTAAAGAAATTTGTTTCAATGTAAGCTGCGTTGAATGAAGTTCCAGAAAAACTAAACACGAAGTTTTGATTTTGCTCATTAGATTCAAATTGCTGGGTTTTAATATGGAAAACTTGGTTAGTTTTTGGATAAAATCCATTGTTTTCCCAAGTTTAAAAAATTCTAAAAAAAAGAATTGTCTGATGACAAAAAAATCTAAGAAATCCTTAACTGGCCGTTTTTTGCTCATAACTTGAGTATCGTTTATCCGATCTTTAAAATTCCTTCGGCAAATCGATAAATAATTTTGATTACTAGATATCTCTAGAAGGTACGAACAATCAGACAGACAGACGG